>JAQQSW010020255.1:0-10889 GCA_028646575.1 Pseudocheirus occidentalis
AAACCTTTTCACCAATGGACAGAGTTCTATACTTAGCCCTAAATACCTGATCTACTTAGCCCTAAGTATCTGATCTACTTAGCCCTAAGTATCTGATCTACTTAGCCCTAAGTATCTGATCTACTTAGCCCTAAGTATCCTATACACTTAGCCCTAAATATCAAACAAATTGATTACCATTACACAGACACAGACCTTTATGAGACTGGACAGACTTGAATCCTGTTTTCCTAAGGAATTACCCAACTCAAGACCCTTCTCCCCTTCCCCCCACCCCCTTTGCTTGCCACACTAGCCTTATCATCATTAAGTCCTTTAGGAGTCTTTAGACCTCCACTGTCGCTTGCAACTTTTCACGCTCCCTTGCTTTAACCTTTGCCAGATAAGGATATGAACAGTACCCTATTCTTGGCCTTTTTCTGCTCCCAGACTATGAACCTGCTTCCCAGGCAAGAGGGGATAGTGGCAGGCTTCTTTGCTCTTTGTTATTGGGAAGAATTCCACACCTAGATTGTAAACCTGCCTCCCAGCCAATGGGAATAAGGGACAGAGGTAGGAGAGGGATTGTCTTGTGTTAGGGTATAAAACCTTGCTCTGTCTTCTGTAACACACCTCATTCCATTGGTTTGCAATGGTGGAAGGGATGCCCTCTTCTCATGATAATTGATTAAAATCTTCCTGTCCTTACCTGGAGACACCTCTGGCTTTTAATTTTTGGGTAGGGGATTTTTGGGGTCCACATGACCCACACAAACTTAACTGGAGTTAATGACTATGGATATAAGTTATTGAGTCAGATGGAGAACATTGAGCCAGAAACTGAGATCTGTCTGTTTCTGGCGTCAAATGTTAAGATTCATGGTCTGTGGTTAGACTAATGGGCACAATATCTGAATGACAGTGAGGACCTGAATTCTATGCAGAGTGCAACATAATTTGCAGTATTCAGGTATTTTTTTTCAGATCATAGCATCAGGGGCAGCTGGGTGGTACACTGGACAGAGCACAGGCCCTGGGGTTCAAATCAGACGTCAGAACACATGACTCTGGGCAAGTCACTTAACCTTGACTGCCTCAAAAAAAGATATCATAAATTGAGAGCGGGAAAGGAGCTTAGGGATCATCTATTCTGACCCACCCTTTGTATAGATGATTTCACAATTCAGGGACTCCTAAAGATGAAATGATAAATAAAATGAAGGAGGTAATAATAAAAGAGGATTTTGAACTTAAGTTCTCAGGATCTCCATCTAGTACTTCTTCCTCTTATAAAAAGTTTCTTTAAGCATAATCATACATATTTTTATGCATGGTCTTTTAAGACCAGCACCACCTTTTAGTTTTCTGTAAATTAAATTATAACTTTGTGGCTTCATAACTTAAACGATAGCATTACTTTTTTAAAAAGGAAATATTTATAAGTAGCAGGGGTATGAGAAGACATAGAGACAGAGTCCCATGATTTGATCAAGAATTATCAAGTTATCCAAGGGTTAAGAACTGTGTCTGAGAAAATTTAAAACAATTGAAAACTTTATTTTTTTCATTATTTTTCGGAAAGGGACATTTCTTGAAAATGGAAATATGCAACTTTTATTTTAATACAGTTTACAGATGGAAGGTTATTGCTATTTTGGGAATATAAAATACCATATATATATATGTTATTTTGTTCATAAATGGAAATATTGTTCAAAGGATAATTTTGAACAACCAAATTATTGTGAGTGCCATAAATACTCCAATAAACCACGAAGGAACTATGAATGAAGATGACATCCACCTCCAGAGAAGGAACTGATAGATGTATGTAGAGTATGTATTTTACATGCATTTATAATTCTGTATGGCCTTCTCTATTGTGGGGTAGGAGGGAAGAAGATAGTTCAGAACTCAAAATTTAACAAAAAAAAATTTAAATAAAAAAGATCATTAGATTTTGCAACACTAGAGTTAATTAGGTAATATTCTTAGACCCATTTTACAAATGAAGAAACTAGGACTCAGAGAAACTAAGTAATTTAGACATTTACTAAGTGGTAGAGTCAGATCCTTACTGACTATGACTGACTTGACTATGGTCCCAGGACCATACCCCTATGCCAGGCAGCCTTTCTTATTTATTCTTGCCTTTTAATGTAGGAAAATATGACTTTCAGTCTTGGATTAATCATCTATTACCTATGTGATAACAAACTCCACAAACCTCGGTTTTCTTATCTATACAATGGTGATATGAATACTTAAAAAACAATCTGTTATTTCACTAGTGTAGGGAGTTCCCAGCTTGGTACCCTCTCTGCAGTCTTGAAGAACTGTCTGGGCAAATGAAAGATTAAATGATTTGCCCAGCATCACTGAACTATTGTGTCAAAGGCTGGTTTTCTATCCACTCTGCCTCATACCTACCTCATAAGGTTGTGAAAAAAAACTTAATAAATTATAAAATGCTATATTAAAGTGAACAGCTATTGCTAATTACCATATATTGGGAAAAGAAATATATTTTATTAGGTCAAGGCATTCTATATGCTATTCATTTTTCCTAGAGGTGCCACAGGAGGTATGTACCTTCTCTAATAACCCTTCCAAAGCTCTCCAGACCTTAATTTGACATCCTACGTGGTAGCTGGTCCACAACATTTGAGTATTTCTCTGAAATGAGGGTGTAATCCATCCTCAAGAACGGTTATTTTTTCCTCTGCTTAACAGAATGTGAAATGTTCTCCTGCCCCATTATAAAAACCCATGAAGTTCTTTCCCTGGCAGGCTTATCAGAAGGTATTTCCTTGTAGTTGAACAAAAGCTTCACTTTGTAACATGTACAGTAGTAAGAATTTAATGAATTGTACAGAATTTAGATGTTATAATACGACTTTGCTTCTCTGTGATCTACTGCTGACAAATTGAAATTTTTGGTGTTTTTGGTGTCCTAATAGATCTGAAATGACACTGGGGAATTTGAGCACATGACACCATTTGAGAATCTCCAGTCCCCAGATGGAAGTTTCTCTTTACCCCAATTTTCATCTGAAACCTGTAATTATTTATAAGACAAATTGCAGATAATAAACAGGATTTCCATTATCTTCCCTCTCCATCCTCTCCTTGTGATGGCTATTAAATAAATCCTATTAACGCACAATTTTGATTATATTACTCCTGTGTTAAAAAAAACATTTAGTAGACCCCTTTTATCTATTCAATAAAATACAGTCATATTAACTTGAAATTTAAGGCTGTCCACAATCTAGGATCAACCTATCTTTCTAATTTCATGTATTTCCTAATGCTCACTGTAGTCTCCAAAGCGTTCTTCTATCTTTTTTTTTTTGCCATCTCCCATTTCCATACATTTGTACAAGCTATCAGACATGTCTGGAGAATGTACACTCTCCGACTCTCTACCTACTCTACCTACCCTTCTCTTCCTTTAAGACCAATCTTAGGTACTATTTTCTCCGTACAGCCTTTCTTGCTCTCCTCTCCTAAGAGATAACGTGATTCAGGAAAACAAATGTTAGATTTGGAGTCAGAACAGCTAGATTCAAAAGCTATCAGTGTTGCTACTTGTGTCAGTTTCCTAGACTATCTTTTAAGGTCTCTTCCATCGACTAGGTGATCCCCTTAAGGTTTCTTCCATCTACCTGATGCTGGGAAAGATTGAAAACAAAAGAAAAAGGGGATTACAGAGGATGAGATGGATAGATTGTGTCACAGAAACAACAAATATTAACTTGTACAGACTTCAAGAGATAGTGGAGGATAGAAGAGTTAGATACAACTGGACAACTGAACAACAACAACTAAATCTTCACAACTTACATCTGTGATCTCTTCCTCAGATTTTCTTGGAGCACTCTGTTCACATGTCTCTCAAAATTTCTTAAATGCTTTTTTTTAGATCTCTCCTTTGCCTTTATCCATATCACTTTATATGTTCATTAGGTACGCCTTGTGTCTCCCATATCAAATTGTAAGTTTTTTGAAAGCAAGCACTGTCTTGTTTTTTCATCTTTAAAAAATTTCCAGCTTTTCACTAGTGACCAACAGAGTATCTTGAATGTTTTAAGAGATTAATAAATGTTTATTAAATTATTGAATTTCCAGATCTGCCCATCAACATCAGGCCTACTAGAGATGGCATTAAACCAAATAAAACCAAAACTGATTGGTACTGTACTTGCTGATTTGGGGAGCTATGAAAGGTAAAATGTTTTCCCTAGAAGAGTTTGCAGTCTAGTTGAAACATATGACAACTAGAAATGAAAAGACAAAGGACTATAAGGATCAGAACATAAGAATACGCATGCGGCTGGATGTGTGGGTTCTGTTGGAATCCATGTAATGTCAAGAACTGTAGAGGAAAGACTTCAGGATGCTGTGTGGGCTTCCTGTGGAGGATTCCATGTGCTTAGGAAGACATGCAGGAGAGTTTCAAAGATAAAAAAGTATGAAGAAATTCATATTGGTACAATTGGAAGTTGTTCCCACATTGATGAAATCATGTACTCACCCAGTATCAAATGAATTAACTTAGATGAAATGCTTTGAAACCCCTAGAATATTATAAAAAAGATATTTATCTATTATTATTATGGAGATTACAAAAGGAAACACTTGTGCTGACGTGCATATGTTGAGGGATTGCCTGAGATAACCACTGAAACTGATAACCACATGCTCCATGCACAAAAATACCTATTTTGATTAATGCGTAAGATGTTGGGAAGATAAAATAAGGTAAGAACTATGAAAGCTCCTTGAAAATCACTAAGTGCTCTTCATATATAAGGTACTATTAGTTTTGCTGAAATAAATGGAAGCAAAAATTACGCTAGAATCTAAGACTTAAAATGGGGGACTATATTACAAGTATCTATAGATAAAATAACCAAGAGAATTCAAACATTCCTTGTAATTCTCAATTGATTCCAGACTGGAAGAGTTGTATCTGCTGAAGATCCTATGAATACCATAGTAGCACCTAAAGATATATAATGAAGGCATGGGAAGTATATGCTTAGACTCTTGCATATTCAATCACCACTACAGATGTATATATATATATTTTTTTTAAAAATCATATAATCAGGGCTGCTAGGTGGCACAGTGAATAGAGCACCAGTCCTGAAGTCAGGAGGACCTGAGTTCAAATCCGACCTCAGACACTTAACATAAAACCTAGCCATGTGACCTTGGGCAAGTGACTTAACCACAACTGCCCTCAAAAAAAGGAAAAAAAAAAGCAAAAAAAAATCATTTAATCTAGGTCAAAGAGAAGAATTGATCTTAATGTAGACTGCTTTTGGCAAGTAAGTGATCAAGTAGTTAAGGACATCAGAGGACATAGCTCCCTTGTGTTATAGTAGTATATCTTTACTACTACATTCAGTTCTTAGTAATTAAAAAAAAGATTACATTTCTGTTTCTGTGCTGTCTGGCTAGCTTCCCAGATTGACTGTAGTTGGGAGAAGGACAGGGCACTGCTATTCCACTGACTGAAGTGAAAATATATTCCTTTTATTTCTGCAAAGTAGTTATCATATACTTGACAAATGAGTATCAAATATAGCTTTGATGAATCCCTGATGTCTCTCTTCCCCTCCCCCCACAGAGGATACACCCTTCATTCCTTCTCATCTTGTCTGCTTCTTCTCCATATCTTTCCAGAAATATTCCATAGAGAATTCACTCAATTCATTGCAACCCTTTCTCATCTTCTATCAATTTATATTTGTTGGTACAGGTCAGAAGACAACTTAGATGATTACCCATTTTTGGCTCTCATTTTTGCTACATGGTTGGCCTACTTTATTTTCCAATCACCATCTTTTATGTTCTAGATAATAGAAGTTTTAAAAAATAGTTTTGATTAATATTTTTTGTATTTACATACCTATAAATCTCAGTGTTTTCTTCTCTCCCTTTCCCTGACTCCGAGAGTTTTCTCTCTTATAACAAAGATTTTTAAAAGGAAGAAAAGATAATTATTCAACAAAAATTACATATATACATATATTTGTGTATATATTTACATACATGTATAGAAAATCTGCTCATGTGCCTCTTTTCACAGACTTTTCTCCAACCACTGATATTCTGACTGAACTTATTCCTCAGAACCTAACATGGCCCACACCCTTAGATTCTCCCCCATCCCAGTGAATCTCTGAACCCCTGCCTGCCCAAATACAAACCTCATTCTCTAGTCCCAACTGCCCACTCTTTTATTCCCATTCACCTCAAGGTTACCCCTTTTCTCCATGACCCATTTTCTACCTGCCTGTCCTTTTCTCTGCCACCTATGGAATGTCTGCAATGTAATTAACTTGCTTTGTTTCAGCATGAACCTCTTCCTTTTTCATTCCTTCTGTTATCTGATCAACAATGAAATCTGGCTCCTACCT
The DNA here is from genome assembly GCA_028646575.1 of Pseudocheirus occidentalis. Lineage (NCBI taxonomy): Eukaryota > Metazoa > Chordata > Mammalia > Diprotodontia > Pseudocheiridae > Pseudocheirus > Pseudocheirus occidentalis. The sequence continues at coordinate 6,411 of JAQQSW010020255.1, forward strand.
GATGACTCTCCTTCAAAGGACATTTTACTTCCTTCCTTACTGAATTTAATGCCTGACATAGTATTTCTCTTCTTCCTAAATCTTACTCTCATATTAGAAGACTTCAACATACATATTGATGCTTCTTCAAATAACCTAATTTCCCAGTTGCTCAGACTAGCCAGTTCCCATGACCTACTTCCTACATTCCGTTTCAACTACACATAGAGATGGTTATATCATTGATCTTGTTATCATCCACAGTTGTTCCACTTCCTTATTCATGAACTACAAAATTCCTTTTTCTGCTTATAGTCTTTTCACATTCTCCCTTTCATCTGCCTTCCTGCTCCTAACGCTATTCATCATCTTCTATCCAACATGACTTCCATTCCCTCCACCCCTCAGTCATTTCCCAGGCCACCACCTCTGAACTGACTATACCCTCAGTCTTCCTCCATTCTGAGAATCAATTTAGTTCTGCTTTATGCTCTACTCCCAAATCCTTTGCCCCTTATGCTATGCATGACCGTGCCTTGACAAAACAAAACCCTTGATTACTCTTACAATGTGCCTTCTTCCCTCCTTTTCATATGTTCTGCATGGAATGAGAGGAAATAGCAAAAAATTTGCTTAATAAAAGCTTACTGTCTGTCAGACTGATGGAATAATTTGAGTATTGCTGTTTAAAACTTTAATGGAATTTACTTACAAATCCATCTGGATCAAGGCCCCTCTCTCTTAGCCATCTCATTTGCTTTTCTGTTACTTCTTGTGTGCATATTATTTGGGGTGGGGGTTATGGTCAACAGACAGGGTTTTTTTTGTTTACTTTTAAGATAGAGAAGTCAGCTTATGCCCACCATGAGACTTTTCATTGCTTTTTGGACTATTTGTTGTTTTGATTATAAATATAGGTCCAGCAGTGAATTAAGTGTGTGCTGTACAAAGGCCAATCAAGTGAATATAGAGAAACTCACTAGAAGAAGTTGGTCATGGGTCAATATATATTTATTAAATTCATACTATATGCCACACACTATGGTAAGTGCTGGTAAGCTTTTTGGCCACAATGGTGTAAGGCATGGACCCCCCCAAACTGTGTAGTATACATCTCAAATAGCAGAGCTCTCCATAAGAATAATCTTATATTTATAATTTTAATGACTTTTTTTAGGAAGTGTGAGTTTTCACTGCAGCTTGCTTATTTATTTTAACTTCATCGTGTTCTGTTTTGGAAGGTTTCGTGGAGGGGGGAGTGAGTGGGACACATCTATGACTTTATTAGTGAAGTAAAATCCCTATATCTTTGTGCTCCAGTCAACTATATGTAATCTATAGTCATAGAACTGAAACTCTTGTTGTTATTGCTGTTCCTCCTTCATTCTCGAAGTGAACCAATGACATCAGCAGGAGGATATGTTGACTTGCATTAATTGGATTGAAGTGAGCTTTACAACATTGTCAGCCTCACTCTCTCTTCCAGAGTCATTGAGTCCAGTGGCAAGATATAAACCAGGATGACTGACAATGGTCTGGGATAGCAGAGCTGAAACTATAATCTAGGACTTTAAAAAGTTCAAATACTTACCCAAGGTTTCGCAGTATATTAGAGGGGTCAAATCAACCCTTAAATCCACATATTTCTTACACTATTTCCTCTTTCTTTTACATCATGCTGCCTCCCGTGTTTATTGACTCTGTTGGCTTGTCTTTTTGTTTTAAATGAAAATGAAACTCACAGATATAAAAGCTAGACTTCTCTCAGAAAATCTGTAAGTAACACTGAAATTTCCAGGGAGAAGGATAAAGAGGATTCTAACTGGTATATGAGTCCTATAAAAGGACGTTCCCTTGGCTCATTATTTCTTATCACTGAGCACTCTATCATTGGCTTTGTGTTTCAATATAAGGGTGCAGACAATGAGATTTATTTGTCAGAACTGGAAAATTGAATTTCTTTGCATGGATTTTTATTTTACTCCCCTGCTCCCCCTACCCAATGACTTTTACTCATCATGATTGTTATGTTGTTATATTTTCTAGAGCACCCCAAAAGGTCTGGACACTAAACAAAATGCACAGACACAAATGCTATTTTTGTATAACAAAAAATCGAAATGATATAAACATATATAATCTTGTCTTTTGAGACTTAAAAAAAGTTTTTTAAAAAAAGGTTTAATGGCTTAAAACTGCGTTAAGACTTTGGGGAAACCCTGTATTATTTTAGTATTCAATAAATGGCCATCCCAAGCAGATGTAGCTGCTCTCTATGGGACGTTAGTAGTATTGGGGATTTGTCTTCTCTGGGATCTTGCTCTATCAATTATTCCTTCTTTCTGCCTCTTTCCTGGCTTCTTACCCTCTGCCTACAAACATTTTCACGTCTTCCCTAGACCCAAAACAAAACCTTCCCTATATCCTGTTATCCCTTCAATATATCTTCATATCTTTTTCCTTCCTTTCTTGAAAGAGTTTTCTATACTCATGGCTTCAGCTTTGCTTACTTTATTAGTTCTTTGAGATTTTGGATACCGACATCTGCTGAAATTGATCTCTTCAAAGTCCTCCTTAATGAAACGCTATGGCTTTGGGCCCTCAGTCTCCTTGACCATTCTGATACATCTGACACTCTTGACTTTCCCTTCCTGGTCCTTACCGTCGGTATTCGCCAAGATCCTACCCTTTGATCTCTTTTCATTTCTTCACACTCCTTCCTTATGTCTGTATCCACTCCTATAGCTCCGCATATCATCCCTAATGCAAATGATTCCCAGTTATATTTGTTCATTCTCAGCCTCTCTCCAGAGATCAAGTCCCATATTTTCATCTGTTTCCTGGACATCTTTCATGTAACTGCAAGTCATATAGGTACTTAAAAATCAAAGTTTCCTCCTCTCAACTTAACTATTTCTGCTTATGATACCTCAATTCTCATGATTACCTCGTCTCAAAACTACTTCCCTTTTCTTCTTTTTCCCATATACAATCAGTCCACTTGTTTTTGTAAATTTCTTACATCTCGTTTCTTAAAATACTAGACAACATGACTCTAACCTTATTATACTTCCTTTTATATACTCTTCATTATAGCCAAACTGACCTTCTTGCTGTTCCTCACACATAAATTTCTTTCTCCATTTTTATGTACTTGCATGGGCTCTCTCCGGGGCAAGAAGAAACTCCTTTTTCACATCTGCCTCTTTGAATTTCTATTTTCTTCCCAAGCTCAGTTCAACATCTACCTCCTACATGAGACCTTTCCAGTCTATAAACAATAATTAACATCTACTGTGTTCCAGGCACTGTGCTGAGTTCTGGCAATACAAGAAGAGGCCACGGTCTATTGGCGGAGACAACAAGCAAACAGATATGTACAAACAAGCTATATACAGGATAAAAAGAGAATAATCCACAGAGGGAAGACACTTGAATTAAGAAGGGCTGGGAAAGGCTTATCGTGGGACTTAAAGGAAGATGGAGATGAGGAGGGAAAGCATTTCAGGCATGGGGGACAGTCAGAGAAAATGCCCCAGGTGAGACACTTTCTCATGGAGTTTCTTGTTCACAAAACAGTTACAAAGCCAGAATCACTAGATTGAAGAGCATATTAAAAGGAGTAATGTAGAAGAGCAGTGGAAATGTATGAAGAGGCTAGGTGATAAAGGATTGTGAATGACAGATAGAGGATTTTGTATTTGATCCTGGAGATGATAGTGGGCCAATGGAGTTATTGTATTGGGGGACATTATTGACCCTGGATTTAGGAAAATCATTTTGGTGACTGAGTGGAGGAGGGATCAGAGTGGGGAGAGACTTGAAGCAGGCAGACCTAGCAGCAGACTGTTGCAGTAGTGCAGGCACGAGAGGATGAGGATCTGCACCAGGGCAATGACCCTAATTGCTACCCTAAAAACTGCTTTGCATTTTTAAAATTTAAAAATGTATATTGGTATATGTACATATATGTGTATATTGTTTATGTTGCATATATGTATATGTGTGTATATATGTGCATGTGTGTATATGTGTAAATATGTTTGTGTATATAGTATGGGCATGTGTGTATATGTCTGTATATCTGTATATATCTGTGTGTATATGTTTGTATATATGTATGTGTGTATGTGTGTGTGTGTGTGCGTGTGTGCGTGTATTGTTATTTCCCCTTATATCTTTCATTTTTCTCTGTATATCCACAATATCTAGTTCAGTGCCTGGCTCATAGAAGGTGTTAGGGCTGGCATGACAGCAGTATTCTTTAATTTTTTTATTATTAAAAATTTATTTATCTACCTTTAGTTTACAACATTCAGTTCCACAATCCCCTGAGATTCACATTTTCTCCCCCTCCTTCTCTTCCCCCCACAAGCCCCTTCCCCCCTTTCCCGCCATGTCGGCATGCAGTCCCATATAGGCTCTATGAATTAGTCAAGTTGTAGAGAAGTTTAACCAATGGAATGAACAATGAGAAAGAAGGAACAAAACAAAAGCATT
>JAQQSW010020256.1:0-10889 GCA_028646575.1 Pseudocheirus occidentalis
GACTCACTTTCCTCATCTCTGAAATGAGGGGGTTGGACCAGATGGTCTTTGGACACCTTCCTAGCTGTAGAATTCTGTGGTCCCAGGGCCCGTCATAGTTTGTAACTGAAAAGTGGCCAGTCTGCGGAGATAGAGGGCATTTCCCTGCTGAGAATTTCCTGCTGAGAGCTGGACCTAGATTCAGGGTCATATGGTGTGGTGGATTCAGAGAAACCTGAAAACATTTATAGCACTTTGATCAGTGTAAAAATAGCAACACCAAAAACCTAACTTCGATATGAAATTGCTGGGCCCTATTCATGGCCTTCCCTGAGACTGATGCTGCCTTCTCAGGGATTCCTCGTCTACACTCCTCAAGTCAAGGGGAGCTTTTACATCTTTTGCCCTAGGCCTTGGTGGTGGTGATTATCCTAGACACACCAGTTCCTAATTAGAGCTGAAAGAATGCTAGTGACATCACAGCTCCTAGTCAAAGGGGGCAGCTAAAGTCCAGTCTAGTTGGGTTCAGTTGTAGGAATATAATTCTATCACTTGGTTGTGGCTGATGTGGTTATAAGGTTGGGACATTCATTGTTCAGTGTTACTCAAAAGTGATTTGGTTCTCTGCCATTTTCAGGTACCTGTATGAGGTTTCCAGAAGACAACCCTATTACTATGCCACATCTCTTCTCGCCTATGCTCATCAGTATGTGGACACAGTGAAAGAATGTTGCCAGTCTGCTGACAAAGCCACGTGCCTCAAAGAAAAGGTGAGAGAGAAAGAGATTGAGAGAGAGTGAGACAGAGAAAGAGAGAGACAGAGTCAGACAGAGCGACACACACATGGGGACGCAGAGAGAGAGACACAGAGATAGAGAGACAAAGACAGAGGGACAGAGAGAGACAATCAGTGGAGGATCCCTGGACCCAAGAAGTCCCATGATCATCCATCATCACCTTCTTGAGTTCTAGCCCTTGGCTTCCGATGCACTGTGTAGAGTAGAGATGGCCCTTGGAGGAGGGGGAGGATGAGGAAGACTTGGGTTGAAGTCTCATCTCTGTTGCTTACCTGCTGTGTGACCCTCTGTAAGTCACTTAATTTCTTCTGGACTCAGTTTTCTATCCTGTAATTTGAGGGGATAGTATTTGATGTTCTTACCAACCCTAAATATTTGATCCTTTCTTTGTTCCTCTGCTGTACTGATCTCACATCTGCGAATGGTAGTATGAGAGGATCTGTCTCTGTGTGGCTTAAACTTTCCAAACCACTCTATCCTTTTGTTATTTGTAATAATGTGATTGAGAACTTCCTGAGTACTGGTGTCAGCATAGTGTGTGTGTGAGTGTGTGTGTGTGTGTGTGTTCATGTGACCATATGTGCAAGCATGTGAATTTCTATTAGGGGAATGGACAGACCACTGTAGGCAGAACAATGAGCTGTTCTGACTGATGATATTGGGAACATTAGGCAGGGCTGAAGATGCAATTGATGAAAATAGTTGGTTGTTGTTTAGTCAGGTTCAGTCGCATCTGACTTTTCTGACTCCATTTAGGGGGTTTCTTTGCAAAGATACTGGAGCAGCTTGCCACTTCTTTCTCTAGGCCATTTCATAGATGAAGAACTGAAGAATAAATGACTTGTCTAGGTTCATACAAGCAATAAGTGTCTGAGGCAGATTTCAACTCAGGAAGATGAGTCTTTCTGCTTCAAAACTTAGTACTCTATCAACTGGACCACCTAATTTCCTGATGACATAGTTGCCACTAAGGAAAAGTGGGAAGGAGGTGAAGTGTGTCTTCATGGTTCACTTAGGCTCTTTCTCACGATCCAGGAGGTATTTTGTGCCCTTATAATGACTTTTCACTTTCAAAACTACCTCACTGGAGTAACATTTCCAAGTCCATTCTCCCCCAAAAGATCTTCCCTATATCTCTGACACCATATTCTCAGCCTGGTGTCTATGAAAAATAGTCTCTCAAAATATTTCACATTAAATTGTTAATAATTGAATTCTGTTATCATAATAGTGTTTTCCTTTTCAAAAAAAGATTGTAGGAGAAACACTTCCTTAACCTGAAGGAAGGTATCTCTAATAGAAAAATTTTGGGTACACAGTACGCCAGCGAAAGAGACATTTTGAATTTGAGCCCCTTTTGGATTCCCCTCAAACACCATACATCTTCACTTTGTTCCCAAGCCTAATGCTCTGTGGTTAGTAAATGTCTAAATGGTCAGTAAATAAGTAATTTAACTTTGACAGCTATTGAAAAATATTTCTCTCAACTGCTTTTGAAACTCCCTTTAAGAATACATGCAATATAATTTTCCAAATGTGCAGAGTAAATTGTAGTTAGCAAAGATATATAGCTTGTTCCCTCAGTATATAGAATGTTAAGGACTTCGTTTCACAGATAGGAATCCAGATTGACAGCTGAGAGAGACCTTGGAGATTGTAATACTTAATAATTTCATTACAGATGAAGAAACTGAGATCCAGAAAGTTCACTGTCCTTGTGGCTAATTAGCTTGATGGATTCACACATTATATTAATAGGAATAAACGTCCTAGCTTTAATTCCAATCCAACAAGTAATTATCAGTCCTGTATTAGATAACACTGAGGTCCTCAGGGCACTGAGAGAAAACTCATAGCATACTCTTTCCTCTTGCAACTTACAATGGATTACATACTGGTGAGGTGATCAGTGACCATTCCTAAATCTGAATAACTGTCTTCTAATTACATCACCTTGGTCATAAGATGCACCACAAAAGTAAACTTTAAAATGCTTAGTTCAAGAATTTATCACTGGTCCTGAGAAAACAAGCCCAAGCGTGTTCCTTATTATTGGTGGATGAGCAATCTTTATAAAGAGCAGGGTGTCTTAACTTTTTTATTTCTCTCTTTCTTTGTCATGGAACTCATGTTAACTCCCTTAAATTATGAACAAAAAGTGGAATTAATCTGTGAGGACTTTGTAGGGAATTTATTTTTCATATTAATTAAAATAGGGAAAAATGTATTTTTAAAAAAGGTGATTTCTTCTTTCTACAGATGTCTGCTTTAAAACATAAAGTAATAGCTGACGGTGCAAAACAGAGATTCCGATGCTCTGTTTTAGAAAAGTTTGGAGAGAGAGTTATCAAGGCGGGGTAAGTTTTTAATTTTTTGCATAAAATTTTTGTATGTTAAAGAAGCAAAAATAGAAAAAGACCTGGATTTCCAATATCTATAAATATTACTACTTTTTGTTGTTAATTTTATCAGTTTCAAAAAGTCAAAAAATCAGTTGCAAGTCAAATTCTCAGAAGGTTAACTGAGACTCCTTTTCACCATGCAAAATAGCATTTTATTTATAAGGGCATTAACCCGCCAGTGGAATTGGTCTGATGACTGTCTCAATTAGCCAAAAGAAAAAAAATTGAAGATACAACTCATTTTATAAGCATAGAACAAAGTATATAACAGAGTAGGTTACATTGTGAGGTTGAGGACAACATGATTGGTTACAAAACTGAAGCGCAGGCAACAATATTATTGATTGGAATTTGGAAATTGAATGGAAGTAGGAAGCAGCTCCCTCCTTCTCTCCTGTGACTCAGACAAGTTCATCTTTTGAGGTTGCTTGCAAGTTTCTAAAGGTGGGCCAGAACTCTATTGGATAGGTGGGCCAGAATTTTATGGACAGCAAGCCAGATATACTTGAACAAAAGCTTAACTTGTGTCCAGTGCATATCCCAAAACTAGCAGAATTCCTTGAGGCCATAATAGAGCAGTGAGCAGTAGGAGAAGTGGATTTCTAAACTTAAAAATTCAGTGTTTTTCTGGACTAAGCTCAAAGAATCATGACTTAGTTACAGAACAAAAGCAATTACGTGTAAATAGAATTAGTAAACATGATACAGAATCCATGAACATTTCCTGTTTGGTCCTTGAATTAAAAGTGGCAGACATTCCTATTCCAGTCTTAACATTTACAGAAATGTTTCTTCTCCAATTTAGAGTGTTAAAGGTGCTTTTTGGGTGGGGTTTTCCACAACCCTCACTCTTCCTTCATCTCTTCTTCACTCAGATTAACACTTAAATTCCTCCCCCTGACATATTGGTTCATGTGTCTGGTTCTCTCCAATTCTCTTTCTACCACTTTGGTTTATGGTGTAATCTGATTCAGCCCAGCTAAGCCCCCCCCCCTTCTCTTTTCATTGTTAAAGTTCTCATCCACCTTGGGTTTGATTGCCTGAAATACCTCACTGTAGTGGGGTGCCCAAAGTACCCTAGAGACTAGGCATCCATGTTTATTAAGTGCTTAGAGCATGTGAAAATAATGATAGATGTGGTGAATGTCTTCTAAGAATATAACAATATAATAATGATGCTAATAATAATTGCTAATACAAAGGATTAGACATTCCTTCCCTTTCCCAAAGATAAATGATAAAAGAGTATGACAGAATGTATAGACTGTTGTCCTCTGAGTCAGAATGACTTGGGTTCAATCCTGTACCTGACACTTTCTATGTCAACTCGTTCAAGCACTTCATAGCAATTAAAAAATAGTCCCAAGGAGATTTTCTTGTAAGTTCTAAATTTTAATAATTAACCTACTGTGCATATTCTTCCTAGGCTAGTAGCTCGTGTAAGTCAGAAATTCCCTAAGATTGAATTTGGTGAACTTCAAAAAATAGTGGATGATCATACCAAGATTCATAAAGAATGTTGCCATGGTGACCTTTTGGAGTGCGCTGATGACAGGGTAAGTATTAGGATTAAACCATATTGTTGTTGTATAAGCTTCTCTAGAATGTACTTGTCTGAGTTTTTTATGCACAAATTTAACAAACATAGCATCAGAGCAATCATAATGAATAAAGATGAATCTGTCATTCTTTTCAAACCTCAGGTTGTGCTGTCATCCAGTCAGTTAACTGCTATCATTAAGCACCTACTGTGTGCCATGCAGTAGGTCAAGTTTAAGTGTTCCCCTTCATAGGAAACCTTTCCTGACCCCTTCAACTGTTCATTTCCTTGAGCAGAAAATAACCATGTATTGACATAAATATATTACCATGTATTTATATTTCTATAAAACTTATATATCTGTTTCCTTGGATAGAACAGAAGGGGCATAGCAAAGTACCTTAGAAGTGCAAGGCACATAGTCATTCCTTGTTGCTGGATAAAATAAGTCAGGCCATAAACAAGATGGTGACATACAGTAGACAGTTTGGTTCTATTGTTCTCATTGCTTCCCCCCAATTCCCTGTTATGAGAAATTTCCCCACTCCTACAGACCCTGTGGTTAATAGCATCCTCAAACTCTATTACTTTCCTTACCAATATTATTTTTAAGAGTAACGTTAGTAACATTATTCATAGTGTTAATACTTAACATTAATATTATTAAGCATTAATAGTATAACAAAGAATTAATAATGGTTGTATTATTATTTTTGGTTATCTTGGAAAAAATCATTGAGGCTAAGGTAAATGTGGGTACTATCCAATGGGTCATACAGTCAATAAACATGTATTAAGGACCTGCTAGCTAGACACTGTGCTGTGTACATTGTGGATGCAAAGAAACACAATAGTCCCTGTTCTCAAAGAGCTTACCTTCTGGTGGGAGGAGACAATATGCAAATGTACAATGAATACACAAGACATACATTGAGTATATGGAAGTAATTTGAGGAGAGAAGGCCCTTATATCTAGAGGGCCTCTTCATCTATTAAAAAAACACTGACAGGAAATCTAAGAAGAAGAGCCTGGAGGCGGTAGGGGAACAGAGAAGGGAGGAATGGGGGAGAGTCAATACTAAGTAGGGCAATGGGCCTGAATGGGAGAGCTTGTGAAATGGATTTAAGTATAGGAAGACTAACAAGGCAGGAAAGGAACCAACTATGGAGCACTTTGAGTATCAAACAGAGAAGGTCATATTTGATGCTGGAGGTACTAAAGATCCATGACATTCCCTAAGTATGGGAGTGACTTGTTTAGACCTAAACCTTTGAAAAATTAGCCAAATGGAGCATGGGCAGAAGTGGGGACAGACTTGAGCTGAAACCAAATACTTAAGCTCAGGACAAAGGGGTAAAATGCCTGAGGAGAGACTGATAAAGCCCACTAAAGTCTGGGCAGGGTGATACATCTGTTTAGGTTGAACTTCAAAGGAAGACAGTGAGGACTAGTGATATGGGAAGGGCAGAAAGTTCCAGTGAGGGGGGCAAGGAGCCTCACAACTCCTCAAATTCCCTCTTGGCCAGTCTCTTTCTCTGTCTGTCTCTGTCTCTCTGTCTCTTTCTCTCTCTTTCCTCTGTATTCAGAACAGGTATAAAGAGTGAGAGAAGGGGCATCCCCTTCTGAAGAGCTTGGGCAAGGATGAACTGTCTCTGGGGGAATATCAGTTTTCTGGGTCTGTAATGATAGGGAAGTTGCTCCAGAGGAGACAGTTTGTTAAAAATAGAGAGGTTCCACAGGGCATTCTGAAGGGAAAGGCAGAGCTGGATTGGAGTCCTGAGAGTCTTAGGATATTAACCCTCTGCTGAACCACTTCTCTCTTCCTACATGTAGGTGGCTCTTTCTGAGTACCTTTGTAGTAACAAAAATGGAATCTCCTCCAAACTGGAAAAATGCTGTGACAAGCCTCTAATAGAGAAGAGCCAGTGCATTTTGGAGTTGGAGAATGACGACATTCCTGCAGACCTCCCTAACTTACTTGCTGAATATGTGGAAACCAAGGATGCTTGCAAACACTACAAAGAGGAAAAAGATGTCTTCTTAGCCACGTAATTACTTTCTGTCTCACTCTTGTGGTCTTGTCACGTGCTCTGTACCATATCCTTGGCACTCTACTTGCTTCACAGCTGTACAGCTGTTGGCTGCTCTTTGCCTTTGCTTCTCCCAAGCCCTTTAGGCTGAAATAGAGACAATCCTTGTTCTTTGTGCCTTCTGCTTTGCTTAATCATGGGATTCTCTGACTTTAGCTTAATTGAACCTCATCTTTGGCTGCAGGAAGTATACTCTCTTTCTGTCAGCCTCAAGAAAAGGCCCATGATGACAGGAAGTCACAATTTCCCTTCTTGGCCCAGAGAAAACAGATAACTGGGAACTTGGAAATAATTTTGTCCCTCAGTTATTTGGAGGAAGTCAAAGGACTGTAAGACCCCTTTTAGCTTGGAAATGCCCCACTTTGTGACCTTGAGGCTTGATGACATTATCATTCATTTATTATGGAAGAAAGGTAGACAGAATTGTCCCTGTCTACTGAGCTGTTCTTAATCCATCCATGCATCCCACCGTACATCAGTCCATTCATTCATTCGCTGTTGTTTATTGGGCAAATATTTATTGAGTCCACATTATACTCTCAGTTTTGAAGGAGGCACTGCATGGGATTCAAGAAAGTATAAAATAGAATATTAACATTCCAAGAATGTAAAGACTAACAGAGAAGTTGATAGCTATCTAGTCATGTCACCACTAAGGAAGAGAAGAGTGCAGGATGGAGCTGACTGTTATAAGTGTGGAACTGGGAGACAGTTTTCTGGTGTCCTCTGGACTCAGTGATAGGTTGTTTATTATAGATTGGGGCTGTGCAGAACTGAGTTTCTGAAAAAACAAAGAATTATTTAACCCTATTTTGTGAAACCATCAACATAAAGATCAATCAAATTGAAGTCTAAATAGTTTGTGTCAAAAATCCTTTTTTTGTGAATGTAATATTGAAAAATTATGGAACTTTAAGACAGAGGAACAATGCTGGGGACTGATCCTGTTCTCTACCATGTTCACATCTGTTTGATGTTTGTTTTTAAGCTATTTGTATGACATTGCAAGAAGACACCCTGAACTTGCTGTTATGACCCTGCTAAGACTTGGCAAGGACTATGAACACACACTTGAAGAGTGCTGTGCTACAGCTGACCCTCCTGCATGCTATGCCAAAGTGGTAGGTTTCTCATGACAAAGAAAGAAAAAACCAAACTACTTTATTTGCTTATTCTGGAAATGATGGAACAGTACATAAAAGGGGGAAAAGTTGGGGCAGCTAGGAGGTTCAGTGAATAGATCACTGGTCCTGGAGTCAGGACGACCTGAGTTCAAATCTGACCTCAGACATGGAACACAAAAACTAACTGTGTGACCTTGGGTAAGTCACTGAACCACAATTGCCTTACCTTCCCCCTCCAAAAACCAAAAAAGGGGGGACAAAAGTAAAGACATATTAGTCCTAACTGGACCTTACCTTGGGATTTTTGAGGCGTTCTGAGCTTTCAAATTAGATTATTATGAAAAATTTTAAAAAGATTTAAAAAGAGCTGTCCTGGAGATGGAAAGGTTGGAAATAAGACTGTCATCCTAAAACAGTTATTTGACAAAGGATAAAGTTTTTTTCCTCTCCATTTACATTAAGACAATGAAAAAAAATTCTGAGAGGTGAAATTTAAGAGACTCAATTTTGCTTTTTAGAAGAATTTCTGAGTTTCCCTGGGCATGAGAATCATTAGGCACTGCAATTGGAATGTCTCTGTATAGAAGTCTTAAAACCCTTGTTTGATCTTTTAGGTATGGTTTTGAATGAAATTAAGTGAGCTGGATGTAATGAGTACTGAAGGCTAATTCTCACAAGATTTCTAAACTGGGTCTAAACAATTAAAATCAGCAAGGAATATGTGTAATGTGTCCACAGAGGACATACTGTATAACACCTTTTTACTCTTTCAGGTTGACCAAGGGAAAGCTATTATTGATGAGACCAAGCAATTATTCAAGGACAGATGTGAACTTTTCGAAAAAGTTGGAGAAGACACTTTTGAAAATATGTAAGTGGGACCTCTAAGCTTGATGAGTTTTTAATATTTAATGTATAAGAGGATGGAAAAACTGTCTCTCATATAAGGCCATAAAACACAAAAGCTTCACCTTCCCATTTCAAAGTTCTCTGAAAGCCTCTGGTTCCTTTAATACCTTGGAGTTGTAAGGGCAGTACTTGGGCTGTCCACTGATTTGCTATTATTCACAGACTGAGGCAGGATGGGGTAGTCAAGAGAGCACTGGCCTCTGAGTCGGGAAGTTCTGAGCTTGACCTCTGATTGTGACCTGACTCTGACACTTGGTTGCTGTCTAGTATTAGACACATCACTAGGACTCAGCTTCTTTCTCTGTAAGGGTTGTTGGACTCAGAGGCCTCCAGGATCCTTTCCTGTTCAAAGTCAACGATTCCGCATTGAACTAAAGTTTCTTTAACATGGAAAATTGAAGCTAGAAAGGTGATGTGATTCAATTCTAAAAAGTTGTGAAAGAAAGAAAGAGAGCCAAGATTGTCAGGCTTCTTCAGGCTAATATGAGGCTTGGGACAACATCTGCAATGTAAACAAAATGGTTCAGGACAAATAAATGATTGGACTACTCTTTGTAGTGGAAACTAAATTTGTAGAATACTAAATGTTCGTGTAGACTGAAGAGTAACATAAGTTCAGTGTGTAAGAAAGACCTATGTATGACAGGTTGACACTGGGGAAAAAGGATATTTTGGAATCTTCTGTCATTGAAAATGTGAACATCATTGATGGGATCTTTGAAGCCGCTTAAAATGTCCTTGTCATTACTATGCAAAACCCAGAATTGGGTAGAATGGATGAGCTGTGGAGGCCGTGACAGTGGAGGGCCAAGAAAAGAGAAAAATGGAAGGGCCATATTGACCACCAGGGGTGGACAATTTATTGAAGTCAAGCTGACTCTGGGTTGGTGGTTGTTGCCTGAAAAGTTTTTAATGCTATTATCATTATTGTTTTACCAAAAATTGTTTCTTTGTCTGACTACAAACATTTGGGACACTGTAATTACAGAATGCTGATCAGTTATACTAGGAAAGTACCTCAGTTGTCAACCCCAACATTGGTGGGCCTTGCACATCAGTTTGGAAACCTTGGTGCTACATGCTGTAAACTCAGTGACTCCAAAAAATCAGCCTGCGCTGAGGACTATGTGAGTTTTTTCTTTTCTTTTTCTCTTTAATACTACTATTGTGAGCTTTTTATCTAGATTTGGGAATAAATAACTTTGGGGTAGAGGAGTACCCTCCATAAATGCTGATTATTTCTTCACTGGGGTAGAGCACCTAAAAAAATTCCCCAATCAAAAGTCATGGATTGTTTTATTTTAAAAAAACCCTACATTTTCAGAACATTCTAATTGCCCTTGGAATGGAGACTCAAAAATTCTATGTCTGAAATTTGATCAAGGCAATGAATAAGGGTGGGCTTCAATATAATAGCTGAATTCAGTCTGTTGAAATACTAATGTGTCCACCCTACCCGTTTGGTGAATTCACCCAACTTTTTTTTTTTTTTTTTGCTTTAGGCACGTACTGTATTGGGCCACTTGTGTCACCAGCATGAGAAGACCCCAGTAAGTGACAGAGTCACCAAATGCTGCTCAGATTCCTTGGTGAACCGCAGGTCCTGCTTCACTTCCCTGTCACCTGATGACACATACCAACCCAAGCCATTTTCTGCAGAAACATTCACTTTCCATGCTGAGCTGTGCACACTTCCTGAAGAGGAGAAACAGAGAAAGAAGCAAAGGTCAGGAGCATTTGGTCTCCTGCTTTTGTCAAATTTATTTGATTGTTTCTTGAGCATGAGAGAAATGTTCTACTGACAACAGGAGCAAGGCTTTTTGCTTGAGGGCAAGAATCTGTTAGGGAAAAGTAGTTAGAAAGTGATTCAAGAGCAAGTCCCTAAGAAGAAACTTGTGGGTCAAATGGCTATAATTGAATAGTATCTAGAAACAATGATTGTGAGGAGGTTTTCTATAGTGCTCTAAGATTTCCCAAGTGATGTACCCATATCATCTTCTTTGAGCTTCCCAACAACCTCTAGAGGTAAGGGTTATTATGATTCCCA
>JAQQSW010020257.1:0-10889 GCA_028646575.1 Pseudocheirus occidentalis
TCTCTCTCTCTCTCTCTCTATATATATATATATACACATATTTAAAGATATATGTACATAACATATGGTGCATATGTCTGTAAACACACACACACACACACACACACACACACATTATGTGACCCTGGGAAATAAGATACCTTTCAAAAAAAACCCTGCCATTATACTTTAAAACAAAAATGACAGTAGTGGTCATCAGAAAGGTCATTAACATACACAAACAAACCAACCAAAAAAAACCATACTCTAATTACTGCCTAAAAGGCAGATACCTGGAATTTTAGAGAGAAAAAAGGCAATAGCATAAGCAGTGATTTTTCCATACTCTTGTCCATTATTTGCCAAGTATAGCTACACAAAAGGCTGGGAAAGGTCTTTCATCCTCATATTACCTCTACTTTCTCCATTTCTTTCCCCAATTCCATTGTCCTTCAACTCTCATTAATGAGGTTGGGAAGCTTGATAAGGCACTTTTTGGTTCCAACCATTAGGCAGCAATGCCAAGGAACAAAGCCAAAGGTGAGGGCAAAGATTACCCATCTCCAGTTCTATGACTAACTATTCAGAGAGGCAGAGATGGGCATTCTTTGACCATGCACCTGACTCTGTACCTTGACGGTGTCAAAGGAACACTGCCAGAATGTTAATGAAACAGAGCCACAATGAATAGAAAGGAGCACCTGACCTGAATTCATTCTTCCCAATGGGGCCAAAGTGTTCTTTCATTAGTAACAAAACATTGAGTTATTTTTGAAACCCAGTTATAAAGAAATAAAGTAGATACTACCGCATTTTATTAACCCTGAAACTCCTATGCTTAACATCAATACTAGAATTTTTCATGCTGAAAATTTGGACAGTTACCTCTTGTTGATTCTTAGATAACTTTAGGTCTCTTGGTACGAAAAATTCCTTGGGATTATAAATATGTAATGCCCATTTCTGGTAAGCCAATCTAGCAAAGAATATTTATTATATTTGCATTTATTGAGTGCTAAAAGACAGCTATACTAAAAAAAATGCAGAGAAAGGTAAAGCTGGTTTCTTTTGGCAAGAAAATAGGAGTACCTCTTTAGCCAGAATAAATTTAGTTAGCCTTTGTATTACTCAGATACTCTGACCAAATTGATTGTTTTTCCTATGTTGAGATAGTCCTTTATGACCTGTGGAGTTATTATTGCTATTATTATTATTATTACTGGTGTTAGAGTTGTTTTTTTAATGCAGTGCAATGGTTTGTTTTATTTACCTTGTTTCCAAATGACTTGAAAATTACCTAGTCTTTTCTGAGAAGGTAGTCTGACCTTGGAGATAAAATGCTTTTGTGTCCTAGAACTTTTAAAAAATGGTAACCTAGGAATCACTTTTGAAGATGAACATATGGCTGTGTTTACTAACAACACATACCTGACTGTTTTATGCCCCTCCCAAGTAGAATTACCTTTAAGAATTGCTCATAGAATTTGGTGTCCTTATTCTCCATATCCTCAGTCAGAAATCAATATCTTTTTCTTAACTTTTATTCTTTTTCCTACAGCTCTAAACAATGAAATGATCTCACTACTTTCCTCAGGAAATATTCATTCATTCCACATATGCAAAAGGGGGAGGGGAACCTAATAACATTTGTTAAGCACTGTTTGGGCATTGGGTACCATGCCAGACACTGAAAGGAATACCATATATAGTCACCAGAAGTGACTACCAGAGGGAGAAGTCACAACTACCAATAACTATAACTACATAACCAACTAACTAACTATATACATACACATATATATATATTTGTACAGTGTTTCATGATACACATTAGAGACATAAGAAAGATAAGTGCTGGAATCAGGAAGACCAGAGTTTATAACACTGCCTCAAATACTTATTTCTTGTTTAACTCAGAGCAAGACATTTCACTTCTTTTAGCCTCAGTTTCCTTATCTACAAAATGGGGCTAATCATTACATATTTCCTAGTATTCTTAAGACTCATTGATAAAATATATGTAAAGCACTTCGCAGACCTTAAATTTCTATATGAATATTATTATTATCATTATTATATTTATAAAACAGAGTGCCATATCAAGTCCAAGAAGATCACTACAACCTGATGAGGTCAGAGAAAACTTTACAGAGTGTAGAATAATATTTGGGTTATACTTTTAAAAGGAGGAGCGGAACAACAAAGGAACAAACGGGGTAGTTAATATCAGTTTTGTGTTTCGCTCTTCTATTAAGAATAAAACTAAATTTCTAAATCATTTAACTATTTTTTCAAAGGAAAAAACCTTTAAAGGTAAATAGCTGATGTATTAACTAGATTTAAACTATGAAGTTGTCAAAACCATTGCAAATTCTCAGGACTTAAATAACTAACTTGTAACAGAGTGTCTGATAGTAGTTCAGAATTATTAAGGAAGGTCCTATCTTCTTCTCACAGTAAGCAACACCAAAGTCTGTGACTAGTATTTCTCAGTGGCTAGAGCTCAGTAAAAAAGCAGCCAGGGTCAGGTGGAATGATGCCCTTGTGAACTGGTTAACTTTCTCTGTTCCACAGTGCTACTCTGCATCTCTAATCCCAGCCAGTAATCTTACACATGCCTTTAGCCACAGCAGAGATAGGAACGAATCAGCAGAAATCTCTCACTACTGGAAAATAAAATGAAAGTGAATGTGCTATTGATAATAAGGTCAGTGGCATCATCATGATGTATTAGTATTTTGAGATAATATTCAATGAAAACTTAAAGATCAGTGAGATATTAGGTATAGGAGTCAAATAGGCTAACTGATCCAATTACACAAACAAACTTTTATGAAGCATCTTCATGTTCTAGGCATTGTATGCTATATTGCTAAGGATACACACACACATACAGATAGACAGACAGACGGACAGGTGGGTAGGCAGATGGACAGAGAGAGAGAGAGAGAGAGAGAGAGAGAGATTATACACATGCACATATGTGTAAGTATGTATGTGCACATGTATAAATGGGTCCTTGCCCTCATGTTCTAGTGGAGAACGGGACTGTCCCCTGTTCTAGTGGAGAATACAATGTATACATATATAGATATACTACAAGAAAATCTGAGGGAAAAGGGAGGGTTAAGCGTTGGCAGTGTAGAGATAACAGAGGGCTTCACAGAGAAGATGATACCTGAGCTGGATGGCACTAGCTGGGTATTCCTTGTATTTCCCAAATAGTGAATGTAGGGATGTGGATAGATGCCTTCCTTGTCTGACGTTGTGTTGCATCTTTGAACTAGATCTTAGCCTAACTTGAAGGCAGGAATCCTGCTGGTCAGGAGGTAATGACCAAAACAAGTGGAATAAGAAGGGAAAGATATTGAATTATACCATCACAGCAAAGAGTTGGAATGTCATTAAGCCATTTTATAGATGTGAAATTTAGACCGAGAGAGATAGATGAAGTGACTTGATTAGGGTCATATACCTTGTAAATTTCTGAAAATTAGAACCTATTTCCCTACTGTTTATTGCAGGCTACAGTCTATTAAATTGTAAGCCCAACATTATCATAATATTTTCATGTTCTAATTTGGGGTCACTTCATGGCACAGTGGATAGAATGCCAGACCTGGAGTCAGGAAGACCTGAATTAAAATCCAATCTCAGATATTTACTAGTTGTATGATCCCGAGCCAGTTACTCTGTTTGCCTCAGTTTCCTCACTGTAAAATCAGGATAATAATAGCACCTACCTCCCAGGATTGTTGTGAAGATTAAATAAGAAAACAATTGTAAAGTACTTTGCACAGTGTTTGGCATATAATAAGTGCTGTGTATGTGCTACTATTGTTGTTGTCATTGTTGCTATAATCATATCAGCAGCCATCTCTCTGGTCATTTCTGTTGTTTTACTATAATCTAGTTATGCCAAATATCACTTGGGCTTAAAATACCTGTGCCTTAGGGAGATCCATCTTGCCCTACCAGAAAGTCAGAGGAGTGATGTGGGAGTAAATAGGAGAGAACAGATTGGGTGAGGGGGTATACAGTGGGATCGCTATTGTGGGGTGGTGGGTAGGGGAAGGATGGGGAGAAAATTTGTAACTCAAAATTACATGGAAATGAATGATGTAAACTAAAAATAAACAAAAGATAATTTTAAAAAGTACCTGTGCTTCAGGAGAATAGTTGGGTGAAGTTTCAGAGGAGCAGATTTCAATTTGTTTAAAAAAAAAAAAGAAAGATATCCAAAAAATTATTGCTATGCAGAAGCAGAAGTGACTATCTTGGAGGTAGTGGGCTCCCTTTCAATGAGGTTATCAGGTGGCAGTGGAATGGCCACTTGCAGGGATATCACAGAAGAAATTCTCAGTGAGATGTAAGTGATACTAAATGATCTTTCTGTGATTAATTCTAACTCTGGTATTGTTATTTTATTGAAAAAATATTTTGTTTAAATCAAACTTTTTTAAACAAAATTCAACCTGGAAACATCTCAGGGGAAGAGCTCTTCCCCCTTTTCCTCAAAAGGGAATCATGAAGTATAACCTAGAAGGCTATTATTAGCATCCCACACCATTGCATAATACAAGCAAGGAGAAGGAAGGGTCATATGTAAGGGTTTATTTTATATTTGCTTTTTTGCTCTTTCTTTATACTGATTATTAAGAAAACAAGTGGGAATTAAGGGAAATTTAGGATCTGGGCACAGCTTACAGAATCTTCAGCTTATTTCCTGCCTCAGATCCTTGACTAGGACAGAATGCTTTTCGCTAACCCCAAACATGTTTAAAATTTATTACAAAAAATATTTATAATCTTCAGGGTAGTAAATCAGGAGATTATACACACACACATATACACATTTATGTATATGGACATGCTATATTTATACATATATGCCTGTGGGCATTTCAGAATCTTGAATTCTAATTGAATTTTAATAGACATATAGAAATATATTTCAGAGTTCAAGTTACTTTCAGTATACACAAAACAGAAAGTTTGAGGTTCAAAACCATCTTCTAAAAAAGAATACATGCATTTTAAATATCAAATAGCTCATATCAAATTTTATTTTTATAAACTGTGTTAAAATAAAACATTAACAATAAACATGTTGATTGGCAACCACCCTATTTATTAAATGCTCCCAGGGAAGATTAACCAGCCTTTTTATGGGAACCTATTCAAGTATTTAACACCTTGCATCTATGGGGAAGTTCTTATATCTAACCTAAATTACTTCCACTTCACTTCTTTTTCAGTCTTTACTGGAAATGAAAATTAGGCACTCATGACCCACTGTAATAATAAACTTCACAATTAAGAGAAGTATCATTAGCTTTCGCACCCAGCTTTTCCAGGTGATATTTCATTCAATCCCTCCAACCTTCTCTTTTATAGCATCTTTTCTAGAGCTTTATTTATTTAATTCTATCTTGAGGAGGTAGTTTTGAAAAGTGTTAAAAGCCCTGGATTTGGCTTTACTTCAGGACCTGGATTACAGCCATTACTCTCCCAATTGGGTCCTGTGTGCTTTAGGAAAGTGATTTTACCTCTTGGGTTTCAGTTTTCTCATCTGTAGTAATGAATGCGTTAGACTAAATGCTCTTCAAACTCCGAATCCTATGACTCCATTCCCTATAAATTGAAAATTCTCTCTTTGTATATTGAGAGCTCAGAATTGGACTCAATTTTTTTTCTTTACTTCGTATTTCCTGAATAGCCACTGGCTGAGTGGCTATATCCTGGATCTCAGTAAGAGGGACAGGAACTGAATCTATTATTTCCCTGATATAGGGAAAATCTCAAATAAGAAAACTTCTACCAATGCTAGTTAACACTTTCTCTGCACCTTAGATGTTAAAACAATTGACAGCGCTAAGAAGGTAAATGATTTCCCCTGGGTCATAATGCAAGAGTATATTAATAAATAGGATATGAACTCAGGTCTTCCTGATTCCAAGGCCAGCTCATCATCCACTAAAAATGCTGCCAAAATGTTATGAATATTTTATAGTCAGAAACTGTAATCATTTTTTCTAATTATAATTAATATACCACTACATGGTTTCTATATTCTATTGTTTCTGAGCCTGAAAATCTTATTTCTCTTTAAATAATTGCTAACTCATTTCTGTTCCTAGTCAACTATGATTACTATACAATTTAACGTCATGGTTACCATTTTGTACTTCACATTCATACAGTTAATTTTCCTTCTACTAATCCCTTTTAAATTTTATTCCATTGATTCCGACCACTCCAGCTTAGAAAGATATGTCAAAATGTTGTCTACTAATATTACAGCTAATCTTAGTTTGTCTATCATGCACAAATTTAATGGCATGCCTCTAACTATAAGAGTGTTCAATTAAGACAATACATAACACAAGTGCTCTGAGTTGCTTTCTCTCCTGCCTCAAAATATTTTTATCTATTTTGTGAAAAATAATTTTTATCTTTTTCATGAAGCCTGTATTCTTTCCATCCCTTAATATTGGAGATGCACCAAGGCTGTCTTTGGTCTTCTGGTCCCTTCCTACCTTCTCACTCTTCTCATCAAAGAGTATATTCATGGCTTAATTTGTGGCCTCTGTACTAATGCCTTCCAAATCTTGACTTTGTCTTCCAAATCTTTATCTTCTCTCATCTGAGTTCTAATTTTCATATCGATAATTGTCCAGTGGGCATTCTTATTTGGATGTCTTCCATCATCTCAAACTCAACACACCCCAGACTAAAATCACCTCTCCAAAGCAAAACAAAGACCAGCTTCTTCTGCCTTCTTTATCTCTATTAATGTTATTAGCATTTTCCTACTCATAACGATTCACAAACTTGGAGTCACCTTTAACTTCATCTTTGCCATCATCCCCTATATTCAGTCAATCTCTATTTCTTCATTTTCCCGTTGTTGGTTTCTTATATTTACTCCTGGTATTTTTTTCCATTCTCAGTCACCCCCCTACCACATGTTCTCATTACTAACTGTATTTTGTCATGATCTGGTAAAAGATTTCGTAACTACAGTCAGCTCTCTCCTGCATGTTAACATATGACTACATTGCCTTAAACACAATTTTTGTCAAGTCATGACAGTATTTTAATATCTTCAAGAAGTCCCAGTTCTTTTTATATCAAGCATAAACACCTTTGTCAGTCTTCTAAGGCCCACCAAATATCTTCCTACCTAATCTATGCAAACCTATTTTCTGATATACCCGAGTATATACCTTCTGCTTGAGGAATACTATTATTTTGTGCTCCTTTCTGCCCTGGTATCTTCCCTCATATACTTCTCTTCACCTATAATATTATCCTCCTTCTCTTGTGCATGTCAAAATCTTACCCATAATTCAAAAAAGATAATTAAAACCTATCTCACTGATTCCACTGGCCTTTACCAAACTGTAGAACTATTGTGCTATAGTACCGACAGCTGGTACCAAACAATTCTGAATTGAATATCTTGAAATGTTGGCTAATTGATATCGTACAAGTCAAGTCGAGTCCCTTTACTCTGTGACAATCTTTCAGTGTTTCTTTCCATTTCATGGAACTCACCTTGTACTAGAATATCCTTCCTTTTTTCTTTCACCTAAAAAAAGTTGACTCTGCACTATAACATACTCTGTGGCTGCTCCACAAATCGCCCCCTCCTCTAAATTAAAAAAAATTATAGTACCATAGTATGATTAAAGTGCTATATTTATTTTGAATATATATCCCATGACCAGTTCTCAATAATTTCTTACTGATTTGAATAGTTTCTACCAAACCGGCTAGCATTTACCCTTTTCTGTAATTCTGTAAATCTATAACATCACCTTTGCATGGCACTTTTAATTTTACCAAACATTTTCCTCGCAGCAGTCCTGTGAATTAGTCAACACATATACTCGTGTCCTTTTTTGACAGATGAGGAAGCCAAGATGCAGCAGAACAATAAAGGACTTGCACATTTTGAATAGCTAACAACTTGTAGAGCCAGTGTGCAAACCCAGACCTCTTGATGCTTTCCTTAACTTTGCACTGGGTCATGATTCATGTGATTTAAGTTCCATCTCTAATCCAAAAGATAAGCTCCCCTGAAAACGCATATATCCTCTCATATTCTTTCTGCTTCCTCATATTGCCCAGTGCAATATCAAACCATTTGAAAAATTCTTGTTAATCAATTGGTGGAAGGAAACTTTTATACAAACCTACTCTTAATAAAGATCTAAGGGAAATATAGGTGAGGATTGTTTAGTTATCAAGTTATAAAATCATGGAGGCATTGGACCCATAACAATTTCAACCTGGCAATTATCCACAGTCTCTGCATTGAGAAAGACATCAAGGAAGAGAAAAGTTAATAATCCTGGAGTCTAAGAATTGCCTAAGACTTGAATCAAAGGAGAAAATACATCTGATACCTGATAATACAAAAGTAGAAATGGGAAAAGCTCAGAAACCAAGTTCCTCCAAGTAGTCAAAACATTCTCCTTTTCCCTAATTCC
This sequence comes from Pseudocheirus occidentalis, assembly GCA_028646575.1. NCBI lineage: Eukaryota > Metazoa > Chordata > Mammalia > Diprotodontia > Pseudocheiridae > Pseudocheirus > Pseudocheirus occidentalis. The sequence goes on from JAQQSW010020257.1 coordinate 8,478, forward strand.
CTTATAATTCTTCCTTTTTCATTGATGAATCTTACATCTTTCAAAATTGCAATCTCTGTTGTAGTAAGTAATCTTAAGAGATAAAAAGAGAAAAGGGAGGCCTTCTCTAGATAGCCCTGAATCCATTCTTCGAAGAAATGAATTCCTCCCCTACAGAAAAATCATGAGGTACAATTTATCAGATGAACGTGCTATTATGAAAAAAAATATATCATTTGTATGTCATGTCAAAGCAGTACTTTGACACAACTCCTCTACCAATACATGATTATGTAGGCTCTCCGAGTTTCTTCATCTCTAAACAAAGCTGGTAGAACACACAAGGATGATGTTGTAAAAATAAATTAATGTGGGCTCATCAGAAGGAAAAACAGGGCAGGGGGGAGAAGGATTTCTTAACCCTAAAGTGGAATTCAATTGATTTCTTTAGCCTATATCCCAGAGGCTTGGGTCCTTTAAAACCTCAGAGGTAGGAAGAATTATACCATTCCTTATTACACTTTTAAAGTAGACTGGGGGAAAAGTATTTCCTCATCTTCTTTGTCCTCTTCCTCCTCAGTTCTGAATTGTGGCCTGTGTGGCCAGAAGGAAAAAAAAGCAGTCTGAATATTTTAAAAGCAATATAACTACAGCAGTGCATATAAATTCTGGGCCCCAAAGCAAATATTCTGAAGGTCTCCCTTCTCCATTATTAATAGAAAAATAAATAGCTATCCAATGGAGAAGGTTCTGTCCTATTTTGGCCCCCACTGTAATGCAGGCTCTGCTAGTTTGATATTTATTTATATCAGTGAGCTACATACTTTACTTCAAAAAAAATAACGAGCCTTAGCTTCAATTCTGACAACTTTAAAACTTTTTTTATTTTCCTCCTGGACTTAAGCTTTTTGTAATTTCTCAAGCAGAGAATATAATTAAGAATAATAAAACATGTGGTACTTTTTAATACTTACTACACAGAAAGTAATTACAAAAATTTAAACAAAAAGGACTTAAAAAGTTATAGAATAACAATTCACATTGACTTTAAAACCAATATTTTTCTCATAACCACATTGTAAAATGAATCACAGTTTCCCATAGAAGCAATGCTATAATTGCAGCTTATGGTCTTCACCAGGAACTGGTTATCATATAAATGCCTATAATTTAAAATAGTAGAAAATATGAATGTAATCTGAGTCCCAAAGGCCACTGTTATAACACTCTCTTCATATTGGTAGAGACTGATTATTTAATGACCCACACTTGCATGAAAAGCAGGCATTGCTGAGAGTGAGAGAGGTGAGATCTACTGGTTTGTTCTAACTTCCAGTTTTGAGAGGCAAGATTCATGATGCCAACTTCTCTTTAAGTCACTAAAGGGACAGAAAGACTCTGTGAAGAAGTAGGCATGAGAAAACATGGTAGGCTTCATTGTGTCCTTATCTACAGCTTGCTATACTAGAGACTTTGAGGAATTTTCCCTCAGGGTGAGATGTGGCACTCTCCCACTTGATTGAGCTAAGATACCAACTCCCAATAGGAGAGCTGCCTCAATTGTCTGGTATATAATCTCATATGTTTATTTTCTCTAATTTCTGTTTTGCTATGGATCTGGATAAATACTTTTTTGTTGTTGTTGTTATTTGATCTCATGTTCATTGTGGAACTAGTATTTGGTGGGAAGCAAGTCAAAGGCTTGCTCTGCCTTTTCTCCATTAAAGAAAAAGTGATTAGAAATCTAGATTGAAGAGAGATAAATGAAGATGGCATCACAGAAGCAACAAACTTCTGCAGCTCTCACATAACCACCTCAAATACACATAAAATATGACCCTAAACAAATTTTAGGGCTCCAAAACTCACAACAATTAGAGAAAAACACATCTCCCACTGAAGGCAGCTCAGCAGGAAGGGCTCATCACAGCAAGCTGGGAGCTGAAACCAGCCCAGCCTGAAACCACAGCTTGGCCCTGGGGTGGCCAGGAAGAACCACAGATGGAGCCTTCAGGAGAGTGGATCAGCAACAGCTGTGACAGTTTTCAGAATTATCAAGCAATAACAAACAAGGACAAAGTGAAAGGTCAGTGGAACTCAGCTAAATTTGGGGGGAAAAAGCAGTCTGGCTAAACTGTCTCCAGGGAAAGGAAGTGACAGAAGCAGCAGCCCTGCAGCCACTTCCACATGGCTGTTTCAGAGGTCCCGGCCTGCAAATTGCAGAGGGGCCAAGCAGTTGTTGAATGGCTAAGTGCTCTTGCATTGAGCAGCATGACTCCAGATTATGGTCTTCGGTGGTGGTCCTGGGGTGCATTTTCAGTGAGCCAAAGTTGGTGGGGGCTCCAACAAATTCCCAATAGCTACAGCACCAGCAAAAACCCCAGAAATTTGAGACAGAGCTTTCCCCTCTGGAAGCAGAGTTCCACAGAGCTA
>JAQQSW010020258.1:0-10889 GCA_028646575.1 Pseudocheirus occidentalis
GTACAAAAATATTTATTGCAGCTCTCTTTGTAGTGGCAAAAAACTGGAAATTAAGGGGATGCCCATCAATTGGTGAATGACTGAACAAATTATGGTATATGAACATAATGGAATACTATTGTGCTATAAGAAATGGGAAGGAGATGGACTTCATATTCACCTGGAGAGCCTTATATGAATTGATGCTGAGTGAGAAGAGCAGAACCAGGAGAAATTTGTATGCAGTCACAGACACATCATATGTGTGATGACCAACCTTGATAAACTGGACTCTTCTCAGCAACACACAGCTATAAGACAACTCTACAAGTCTCAGGATAGGAGATGTCTACATTCAGAGAAAAATCTAGAAAGAACAGTTTAAATGGAGACTGAAGCAAACTACATGCTATTGTTCTTTTCCATGTTTGGTTTTGTTTTCTCTTCCCCATTGTTCAGTTACAACCCTTCTTTACAACCAGACAAAGGTCCAATGTGAAAGTACTTATAGATCCTAAACTTGATTATAAGCCACCATGGGAGAGGAGGGAGGGAAGAAAATTTGAAACTCAAGGGATTGTGGAACTGAATCTTATAAACTAAAAGTAAATAAAACAAATCAATTTGAAAGAAGAAAAAATGGGAAAAAAAACTGAAGGGGTTCAAGTGGAGCTAGGGGACACTGCAAAGCTGGTGACCTTCCTATCACAAAACAGAATCATTGCAGGCTTCACACATGCAAAGTGTTCTATAATGTTAAAATGTTACATACATACAATTCACTTTTATAGGTAGAATCTCTGGATCTAAGACAACATCTACCTTCTCTGGAAACATCAGTGAATAATTTTTTTAAACCTTACAATAGATAGACAATCAGAGCTCCTTCTGATATGAGAGGCAGCATAATAAAGTGGACTTATTTTAAACTTTTTTTAACGAACATAAATCTATTTTTTGTCCAATCTATTTCCCCTCCGCATTAAAAAGAAAAAAATAAAATAAAAACTCTTTTAACAAACATATATCATCAAGTAAAACAAATTCTCCCATTAACCCTAAAAAAAAAAAGTCTCAATATATCCTGAGTGCATCCTCTTTCTGTAAGGAAGAGGATGGGTCACATACTTCATTATCAGTCCCTTGGAATTGTGCTTGGTCATTGCACTGGTCAGCTTTCTTAAGCCTTTCAAAGTTATTTGCCTTTACAATGTCATTGCTGTTGTATGAATCACTCTCCGGGTTCTGCTTACTTCAATCTGCATCCGTTCATATAAATCTTTCCAGGTTTCTCTGAAACTGTCCCCATCACCTGTCCCAGAATTTGTTCAGCTCTTTGTTCAGCCAATTGACAGGCATCTCATTTGTTTCCAGTTCTTGCCACCATGAAAAGAGCTGCTACACATACACATACATATGTATATGTGTGATGTGGATACTTATGTGTATGCATGCATACATATACACAATACACATATACATACATACACGTGTGTGTATACACTTGTATATATGGAACCTTTTCCTCTTTAATCACTTTGGGGCACAGGTTTAGTAACGGTACTGCTGGGTCAAAGGGTATGCGCAGTGTAGAAGGATTTGGAGCAGAGTTCCAAACTGCTTTCCAGAATGGCTGGACCAATTCACAGCTCTACCAACAGTCCCATTAAGGTGCCTGTTTTTCTACAGCCCCTCCAGTACTTGCCATTTTTCTTTTTGGTCATTTTCCCCAAATTAGTGGATGTGAGATGGAACTTCAGTGTTATTTTAATTAGCATTTTTCTGATTAGTAGTGATTGAGAGCAGTTTTTCTTAAGCCTGTTGATAGCTTGGATTTCTTCCCTAGAAAACTGCCTGTTCTTATCCTTTGACTATTTGCCAAATGGAGAATGGAAGAACACTGAATTTCCAATCAGAGGACTTGAGTTCAAATTCTCCTTCTGCTACTTATTTCCCATGCAACTGCGGGCAAATTATATCACCTTTCTAGGTCTCAGTTATCTCATATGTAAAATGGGGGGGTGGGGATCAGATGAACATGACTTCTGAAGCTCCCTTTAATTCTAAATCACTAAGACTATGACCTTAGGGGTTTACCTTTGCAGACTGTCCCACCTCCCATCTCTGTGCTTTTGTTCAAGCTGACTAGAATGTTCTCATTTATTTCTGAATCTTAAAATCCTTAGCTTCATTCAAGGCTTAGGTGCCGCCTCTTACAGGAAGCCTTTCCTGATTCCCTGTTTGTTAATGCCCATGTTATTTTACATATTTTTCATTTACTTGTGTTAATGCCTTCCCCCCAACCTCCACCAGTAAAATGTAAAGTCTTTGGGGGCAGGGATTATTTCCTGTCCGTCTTTGTATCCCTAGTGCAAGTAGGTGCTTAATAACTGCCCTGCTGAAGGAATGAACACCCTGGAAAAACAGACTATATATAAGAAAACAAACCCCACTAAAGGCTCTCCGGGTGACGGTTTCCTCAGGAAGGAGCCACAAAGCATTAAAACAACCGTAGGTGAATTTTAAGACTCAGAAATCCAGTCCCCAATTTAGACAGAGAGTATCCACATACTAAGAAATTTAAGTATAATTGCCCTATTTGACAGGTTTGCTTATTGTAGACCCTTATGTTTTCTGGGCAAAGCATTTTAGGAAGGAAATGAAGAAGCTGGAGAGGGCGAGCAAGATGGTGGAAGGCCTGGAGTTTATGCCACATGAAGATAACTTGAAGGAATTGGAGATTAGAATGAGGAAATTTAGACAGCTTGGGAGGCTCAGAAGAGGTGATATCCTCTAGCTGAAGGTGGAATTATTCCGAAAGAAAGTTCTTAAAGATTTCAGCTGTGACCCAGATCCAACGAGGGGCGAGTCTCCAGATCACAGAATCATAGGATCTCAAATTTGGAAGGGGCCTCAACAGCCATCTGGTCCAACTCCACCTTCACAATATTTCTGCTGGATGGTCATCTAGCCCTTGTATAAAGACCTCAAAAGGAGAACCACTCACTACCTCCTATAGAAGCCCTAAAACAGTCGTGATCCTTAAGATGTTCTTCCTGACTGAGCCTAAACCCTTTTCCCAGCTGCTCCTCATGGTTCTGTCCTCTGTGGCTCAACAGAACAAATCCCGTCTTTCTTTCATATGATGGCCCAGCAAATATTGGAAGACCAACCATTATCATGCCTGCTTTGAATCTCTTCTTCCAAAGTCTCCTCATCCCCAGTTCCTTCAAGTGATAGCCTTCCACCATCTTGCTCGCCCTCTCCAGCTTATTCATTTCCTTCCTAAAATGTTTTGCCCAGAAAACATAAGGGTCTACAATAAGCAAACCTGTCAAACAGGGCAATTATCCTTAAATTTCTTAGCATGCCCAACTGGTTTTTCTACAAATGCCACATCTGCTCACTTTGTTGTTTTCTGCCTAGAGGTATGTGAAATGTATCCTCTATTCTCGAGAGAAAGGAATTATGTGTAAACCACAGTACAATTAGAAAGCTTGTTCAGGCTTGCCACTAACAAAGAAGAAAGAGTTGAAGGCATGGAGAAAGCACCAGGAAAGTTTGGGGTGAATAGAAGGAAAAGAAGTATAGAGATCCACCTCCAAATGATTCGGCCCCATATAATCGGATACTTGGGCAGACTCAGACCACTTTCTCAATGAGTGGAGGAAATAGCTCAGAATACTTGTTAGGGAAATGGTGAGAGTTCCAGAGAGGGGAAAGAACACGGTATTCTTCCCCCTGCTCTTTGAGAGACCAGGGAGCTATTGCAGATTTAGAAGGCACATTCTTGGCTTCCTGCTCTGCAGGAGCAAGTGAGGCACACAGGTGCTGAAGAGGAAGGATGGAGGAGCTGGTGTTAAGTGACCCCAAGTTCCACCGTGACAGCTGACCAAATTTTATTCATCGGGGCAGATGGGGAAGCATGAGACCTGCCTGTTTTTTGGCGAACTTTTCTCTTGACCAAGAATTCAGGCATTTGGTAAAGTGCCACCCTAGGGCAAAACTCCATTTTGCCTCCCTCCTGGCAATTTTGTTCTCAGAAGCTGAATTTTTAATATTTTTTGCAGGAGAAGTGAGGGGAGCTAGAGGAGACTCTTACAGTGCAATGATGTTCCACGTTTCTAAAATAGGTAACTTGCGTGGCTTTCCTGGGGAGCCTCCTCCTAAGCTTTACCGTACTTCAAAGTGTATGGGTTGTGGCAGGTGAGGCAAGAGAAAGCAATGTTCATTCGTACTTGCAATGTCAGTTCTTGCAGAATTTGGAAGGTATACTGGAAGCTTAATTAGTAATATTCCAATTTTATCAATACATTGTCTGATAATAAGCCCTATGTTGGAGCTGTTACATTACCTCCGTCTTAACCATGTGCTTGTTTCTTAATTTGTTTTCCAGGCGGGCAAAACATTTGGTAAACAAGGTTTTTAGCCTCTGTATTTTTACCAGTGCCTTCTCTCTTAACCTTCATTCATTCATTCATTCATTCATTCAATAAATATTAACTATGTGCCAGGCCCTATTCAAGGCATTGGAAATACAGACGAAAATTAGCCAATCCTTGCTCTCAAGGAGCTTCCCACATTGGGAGTGAGGGGTAGGTGCACCACATGGGCAGAAAATTAAACACAAATAATTTCTGGATCATTTTTGATCATGATCATTGGGAAGCTCAAGTGAAATAACCAATCTAAAGCACTTGGCAGGCCCTAGAGGCCCATATAAATGCTAGTTAGGACTAACTTCTCTGTCATTTCCAGAGAGTCTGTCTTTGTAGCCCCACCCCCTGGAACACAGCAGATATTTAACAGACACTTGGTGAATTGAATTGAATTCAAGAATCTCTTCAAGATCTAGGCTCCTTGATTTTCGCTAATGCCTCCTAGGACTCACTTACTTTTAGCGGGTATACAAACTGAGGGGTATCAAGAAGGAAAAGATGGAGAAGGGAGTCCCTAGTCCCACCAAGAGGAGGACTCGGGTGCTGGGTTTTCTTCCACTGGCTAAATGGATGGGGGAGGAGACATAAAAGCTAAAGAAGACCCAGTCTGTGTCCTTATGAGACTTAGACAAGAGCTACCTTTTCCTGTCTTCTCTGAGTCAAAGATAAGTCTAAGATTCATATTTTGGGGCAGGTAGGTGGCACAGTGAATAGAACACCAGCCCTGGAGTCAGGAGGACCTGAGTTCAAATTCAGCCTCAGACATTTGACACACTAGCTGTGTGACCTTGGGCAAGTCACTTAACCCCAATTGCCCTGTCTTCCTCTCTCCAAAAAGCCAAAAACAAAAAACAAAAACAAAAAAACCCCAAACCCAAAACAAACAAATGGAAAAAATAAGATTCATATTTGTAAAGTGCTCAATAAATACTTTTTGATGATTTAAATGATCTGTCAGGCTTCCATCTTCCTACCAAACCAAGACAATATGAATAAATAAAAACATTCTCAAGGGAACATTTTCCATGATGAGAGAACCCAACTAGATTCTACATTAAGGTATTGAAGGACCTGGAATATGATATTCCGGAGATCAAGGTAGCTGGGATTAAAACCAAGAATCACCTACCCAGAAAAATTGAGTATAATGTTGCAGGGGAAAATACGGTCATTCAGTGAGGTGGAGGACTTCCAAGCGTTCTTGATGAAAAATACCAGAACTGAAAAGAAAATTTGACACTCAAACACAAGAAGCATGAGAAGGTAAACATGGGAAAGAAATCATAAGGAACTTAACAAAGTTGAACTATTTACATGCCAACATGGAAAAATGATCATTGTAACCTTTTCGCAGTATGAGGATAAGTGAAGGGAATACAAATGTATATATATGTATACATACACATATATCTATGTAGGAGGGTTTATATATGTGTATGAATATGTATCTGAGTATGTGTATATACATGTACAATAGAGGGCACAGGATCAATTGAATAGGAAAGGATGATACTTTAAAAGATGAAATTCTAAGGTGGGAGAGGAACAGAATGAGAGGAGACAGGGAGAGATAGAATGGGGTTAATCATCTCATATAGAAGAGGCAAAGGATAATTGTTACAATGGAGGGGAGGAACAGGAAGGCAAAAGGGAAAGAGTCAATTTTACTCTCATTGAATTTGGCTTAAGGAAGAAATGACATATACTCTAAACTGGGTATCTTGCCACACAGGAGAGTAGAGGGGATGGGGATGAGAGGCGGGATGACGAAGGGGAGGGCAGGGGCGGGGAGGGTTGCTGGAAGCACACACTTCTGTAAACGGACAGAGTAGAATAGAATGGGGGGAGGGGGCAGGATAGGAAGGAGGGACATATCTCTCACGATATGTCCATTGTGGAGATGTTCTGTGTAACCACACATGTACAGCCTGTATTGAACTGCTTGTCTTTTCAGTGGGGATGGATGATGAGAGAGGAAGGGAAAGAATCTAGAATTTAAAGTTCTATAATCCAATGTTAAAAATATATATGTTTGTGTATGTATATATACATATACATATATATATATATAATTAACTACATGCAACTGGGAATTAAGATATACAGGTACTGGGGTAGGGAGATCTATCTTGCCCTACCAGAAAGTCAGAAGGGAGATAGGGGAGGACATAGGAGAGAGCAGATTGGGGGAGAGGGTATATAGTGGGATTGCTGTTTTGGGGTGGTGGGTGGGAGAAAGATGGGGAGAAAATTTGTAACAAAATCTCATGGAAATAAATGATGTAAACAAGAAAATAAATAAATGAAATAAAATAAAAAATAAGTGGTGCAGAAAAAAAAGAACCCAGTTTATTGTAGGATCTGGAAATGTTCACCTTGGCTATGATTGATTACTTGGTTCTGCCAGAGACCAGTGGAAAAGCAGACAGGCTATGAAGCATTCTTCAAATCCCAGACACCAGAGCACTGGAGATGCTAAAGTAGGAAAAGAGTTGGGGTGATTAACTTGGGTGCCACAAAATATAGATAATTATAATTGAATAAAATTGATTTCCTTTGTATTCCTCTGTATTTTATTTCATGCATTTAAAAACAACATTCTGAGATGTGGTCCATGGGCTTTACCAGATGTCCCAAGGGATCCAGGACTGGAAAAAGAGGTGGGGAATACCTGAAATAGAGTGATTTGCCACAAGCAGTTGGTACTGGAGTGGGCACTGACTATCACAAAGAAGGAACAGACCAAAGCAAATGATGAGTGAAAACTAGTTACAGGATCAGTGGCTATAAGGATGACAAGGACATGTGAGCTGGAATGATGGCTTGTGGTAGCAGGGAAAAGTAAACTCTCCCTTTGGAAGGAAGCTTAAAGCATAGAGTGTTGCCATTATGGGAAAGATCAATCACATGTTGTATGAGATGGTCTCACCAGGGTCTAGTTATAAAGAAAATCTCTGGCTGTCCATTCATCTGGACTGTCATGTGTTTGACACCAAATGATATTATAGAGATACCCACAAAGGAGAATGGGGAACAAGTCAGAATATTGACTCTCCAGATGCTTCATGGAAAACAGACAAGCTCTGGGAAGACTTTTTGTGAGGAAGACAGTACTGAGGGATTTTCATTACAGCCTGAACTTGACATTCTCTCCAGGTAGAGTACAGGATCTGAAGGAGTACATGTGACTTGCCCAAGGTCACACAGCAACTAAATGTCTAAGGTGAAATGTGAACTCAGGTCTCCTTGCTTTCAAGGGTGGTGAGCCATCTACTACCCCACACAGTAACTTTAGTTAACAGGAGTAAGTCGATAAAGCAGGGAGCCAGAGGACACATTTCCTCTCTCCACCCTCTCTCTCTTACAAAATATGTGCCCAAGAAATATAAGCTAATTTTCAGGAAGATGCTCTGGAATCTATAGAAAATCAGGAAATGTAGACCGTCAGGCTTCACTTGAGTTGTAAATGTAACCAAGAGGCAAAGATGGGGACAGAGTGAGTGCATTCTAGACATGGAGGCAAAATATGGAGTGTCCTGTGTGAGGAATGTCAAGATGGCCAATGTGGCTGAAGGAAAAGTTGGGAAAGGGAGTGATGCTTTGCTCCCTAACTCAGCCCCACCCTGCTTCCCAATCTAGCAAGTGGCAAGCATTTATTAAGCATCAATCAAGTATTGTTCTAGGTATTGAGGATACAGATAGAAAGTGAAGTATCCTTGCTTCAAGAAGTTTCCTTAGGTGACTGCCTCTGCAGCAGCTGGTTCATCATAACCCTGAGTTCTCTCCCCCTGACCCTCATTCTCCATTCAACTGAATTATCTTTAAAGGCTGATTTTGAGATCATGGCTTGTGTTGCTCTTCTCTGGGTCTAAACCTGCTAGTTATAGTTCTGCATGTGAGTCACAGAGCCATATGGGCTCCACAGATGGGCAAAGCAGTTTCCATCTCTGGCCAGTTAGGTGGAGAGGGGTTAGAGTGGTAGACCAGGCATCAGGAAGACTTGAGTTCAAATCAAGATTCAGACACCTACTACCTGAGTGATTCTGGTAAAGTCACTTAACCTCTGCCTGCCTCAGTTTTCTCCTCTGTGAAATGGGAATTAATAATACCTCCCAGAGTTGCTTGGGCGATCAAATGAATAAGTATTTGTAAAGTGCTTTGTAAAACCTAAAGCACAATTTCACTATTTCTATTTTTGTTACTCTTCTGTAAAATAGGAGTTTGGAAACTATAGCCAGATCTGGCCAACTTGCTTTTATATGACCCAAGAGTTAAGAAAGTTTGTTTCTTTGTTTTTTTACCTTCAAATACAATAGTATTGCCCTTGGGGGGAAAAGTTACTGGCTGATGTGACTCGTGGACAGTTTGCCAAACTTTGAACGAGATGATTCTTAAGATTCCATTTATTCTAATCCTTATGATGCTGGACCATCCCAAGTGCCCTCTTGCCTCTGGTGACCCAAGATCCTTCCAATCCTTGGAGACGCTGTCATTGCCTCCAAGCCAGGCACCTAAAGGATGGGACAAGGAGGGAAGATGTGGAATTAGAGAAAAATAAGGGGCTGTGGACCTGAGATCAGAAGCAATCAGGTCTATCAATACATCTACCAAAAGTAAACCTTGACATAAGTTATGCTTAGAAATGTTAGCAGAACATTTAGAAACATTTAGGATAGAAGGGAGTTAGTCATTCTTAGCTCTGGGTGTTAGGGAGGACCAGGGAGGAGTGTGTATGTCTCAGGTTGGCCCAGTAGTAAATTACACTTTTATTAAAGCAGTTTTAGAGTCTGTGTTCAGAGGATTAGCTCTCTGGGAGTAGAAGAGACAGATGTGTCGGGAAATGAAGTTAATGTAAAAATGAAAAATACCACTAAAATGTACTTTTATAAAGTGTTTATAGAGAAAAACACTTGCCTTGTGCCTGACAAGAGCTCTTTAATGTTTTATTTACTTTTGCATTTTCTACCTATTTATTTCTAAGAGTTTAATGGCTTTTCCCAGTCTAATGTTATCCAAAAACTTCATGGAATGTTCTACTTCATCATCAAAAACAATGATAAAAATAAAATATTAGATTCTTCTTTTAAATTTAAATTAAATTTAATTTTTTAAATCTTAGATTCTTTCATAACTACTGCTAGACCCTAGAATGGAGAACCCAGTTTATCCACACTAAAGAGACACTGCTGTCTGACCTCTAAATGATATTCAAATCAAGCAGGGAAGCTACAAGTCAGGAGTCATTTAAATTAAATTGATTACATTATATATTTTAAAAATGCTGGAACTCCATGGTTAAACATGTCCCTTTCCCCCTCAATACGCATAGCAGTACATTTTGTGGTCACAAAGACCTAGAGGCAAAGTGGGCACCTATGGATTGCAAAAGACTGAAGCATTGTAGTCTGTGAATGCCATGTGTTATTGTCTTGGCATAAGGGGAGATAACTCTGAGGAATTCGAAGAAACACCATAAAACTTGGATGAATTGATACACAGCTCTGACCATGTCATTCTGCCCAATGAATTCCAGGGGCTTCCTACTACCTTAGGACCAAAGCCTGGTTAAAACGCCTTTATAGGAAGCCTCTCCTTGGTCCCTGTTAATTCTAGTGCTCTCCTTCTGCTGATTATCTCTGATTTAACTTCGATCCATCTTCTTTGTACACAGGTCTTTGAGTGTTATCTCCTCCCCTTCCCCCCACTAGAATGTGGGTTACCAGAGGTTACTTTTCTGCAGCCTTTCTTTGGATTCCTAGTGTGTAGTGCCTGGCACTGTGCTTAAGAAATGTATGCTGACTGACTGAATGACTGGCATGTAAAACCTCTATGACCAGACTCAAATTATCTAGTCGTTGTACGTCACTCCCTTTCCCAACTTTTCCTTCAGCCACCTTGGCCATCTTGACATTCCTCACACAGGACACTCCATATTTTGCCTCCATGCCTAGAATGCACTCACTCTGTCCCCATCTTTGCCTCTTGGTTACCTTTATGACTCAAGGGAAGCCTGACGGTCTACATTTCTGATTTTCTATAGATCCGAGAGCCTCTTCCTGAAAATTAGCTTATATTTCTTGGGCGCATATTTTGTAAAAACTTATACGTGCACAAGTTGGCCTTCTCTCCCAAGAATATAAGCTTCCTGAGGGCTTTGTTCATGTCTTTGAATTATTAGCACCTCGCATACTTAATACATGTGTGTTGCCTGAAGTAAGCATGACAAGGAGAATGATCCATGTGAAAACTGCAGGGATATAAAGGAAAGTCCAACAAAAAGACAAGGGAATTTGTTATATATTCAGTGATTGATCCTGAATTCTGAGGATAGGTGACTGTGGATGACTGACATGGTAGATGGGAACAGCTACAATGTTTGTAGCCATAGATTTTGTTTGATTGTTTTTCTTTGTTACAAGGGAGGATTGGGGGAGCTGTGCAAAGGTTGTGGGAGGGAAAGAAGGAAGGAAG
>JAQQSW010020259.1:0-10889 GCA_028646575.1 Pseudocheirus occidentalis
TCTCCTTCCTATCCCTCCCCCCCACCTTGTTTTGTTCTCTACCCTGTCCCTGTCCGTTTCCTGAAGTATGTGCTTCCAGCATCCCTCCCCCAGACCCTGCCCTCCCCTCTGTCCTCCCTCCTCTCATCCCCATGCCCCCTACTCTCCTGTGTGGCATGATACCCAGAGAAACAGAAAATATTAATAAAAACTTATTTTTTTAAAAATTGAGAAATGCTTAACAAAAATCAATAAAAATACAATAGATATTAGATGTTAATTTGTGGTTTTCTAAGTACATATATGACCTGTAGTTTGACATTACTGCTCTAAGAGACTCCACTTCAACCTGGAAATAATTTCCATAGTTCCTTGACCTAAGCAAAGGAAACTGGGTTCAGCTCCCAGGGTCTGATGCTCTCAGAATTTTGCACTCATGTTTTCCCTCCTTCAACATATAGGCTTAATCTCTGTGCAAAACTCTGGTTTGGGTTGACCTCATTATCTTTTCCCCAAAAACCCAATCCTTCCCTAAATTTCCCTATTATTATTGATCCTTCCTTCTTTTTTTTGCTCCTTCCTTCTTGAAGGCCAGTAACCTACATTCACAATTTCAATATTATCCTTTAATCTTCCCTGTCCCCAATGTGTGTATGTGCATATATACATATATATACACACATACATATATACACGTACATATGTACATATACATACATACACACACAATCAGTTTCCAAACCTTGACCTTTCTTTCTCCACAAAATCTCACCTCTCAAAAACAACTACCTCTTCTCCACTCACATAGCCACAAACCTAATTAAGGCCTTTTTACCTGGACTACTGCAAGGCCTCCTAATTGGTCTCCCTGCTTCACGGCCTTCCCCTCTCCAATCATCTTCCACATAGCTACCAAAGTGATTTTCCTCATTCGAAAATCTAAATACATCACTCCCTCCTTCCCCCAATAAATAAAGTTCCTGATTACTCCTAGGATCAAATATAAATTCCTTTGTTTGGTATTTAAGCTCTTTGCAAACTGGTATCTTCCTACCTTTTCAATATTCTTATACATTATTCCCTCCTACACATATTCTGTAAAGCAGTCATACTGGCCTACTTGCTGTTCTTCATTTCCTTTGCAATGCCTGCCCTCCCTGCCTGGAATGCTCTTCTTCCTCTCTCTAACCCTTAGGATCCTCACCTTCCTTTAAGACTCAAATCAAGCACCATTGTCTACCAATCTTTCCAAGTCCTTGTCCTCCAAACCCTAGTTGCTACTGCCATCTTTTTCTAAGGTTACCTTGTATCTTCTTTGTATGTACCTTTTATATACATATGTGCATGTATGTGTGTGTATGTGTGTGTAGTTGCTTAGTCATTTTTCAATCATGTCTGATGCTTTGTGACCCCTTTGGGGGTTTTCTTGGCAAAGATACTAGAGTGTTTTGCCATTTCCTTCTCTAGCTCATTTTACAGATGAGGAAATAAGATAAACAGGGTTAAGTGATTTACCCAGGACAGCTAGTTTGAGGCCAAATTTGAACTCAGGTCTTCTGAACTCCAAATCCAGAACTCTATCTTCTGTGCCACCTAGCTTTTACTTAAACTTACACACACACGGCTATGTATATATGTATACATACAGAGACATACACACATACAGGCATATTCTTATGCATATATATTTTTTAACACACACACACACATGTCTCCACCATTAGAATGTAAACTCCTTTGGGAGATGGTTTTCACTTTTTCATTGTATCCCCAGATTTTAGTAAATGCTTGTTAAACTGAATTATCTACCAAATCCCTTCTGCCACTGTGGACAGCAAGAGGTTCCCTGTCCCCTTCCCAAGTACTTGTATTGTAGACACTAAAAAAAAAAAATCTCTACATAAACCAATTATGTTGTAAAAGAAAAATACTGTTTAATGGGCACCCTACTCTCCCTTGATTTCTCTTGTGTGGCCAACCCAATACTCATCAGCCCACTCCCGCTCCAGTCAATCTAATGATTATAGCAGGTCCAGAAAGGGAACTAAGAAGTTAAGTCAAGGGACTAAGGAGAGGAAAGAAGAAAAGAGCTATTTGAGTTACTAAACTCAGACCATCACAGGCCAAAAGGTCCAAATAAAATAATACATCCTGAGTGAATCTGATGATGGTAGAACCTTAACCTGTCAAATCAACCCCAAAGCAAGTGTGCTCATTTTAACTCAAAATGACCTGCATATATCTAGACTCAAAGACCATCTCCAACCAACTCAAGCTTAATGCTGTTAGATCAACCCCAACTCAAACAAACCATCCTCTAATGGGACAAATGGACTAACATTAACCCAATCTGACTCCACAACTCTGACCAGACCCATGGAGAGACCCTAACTTGACAGTAAAAAAGTGAGAACCAATTCTCATAACAAATTATTAAGTAACTCAAACAGAATACTACATGCACAGAAGAGAGACAACATGACATAACAGATACGGAAATGGATCTGATATACTGCCAAAAGACATGGATTCAAATCCCATATCTGATACTTACTAGCTCAACAATAAATCCAACATTTATTTTTTTTTTAAATCACCTATATTCAAAGCACTTACTAGGCATTAGAGATACAAAGACAAAACTAAAAAAAAAAAATTATGCTGTGCCCTCAAGGACTTTGTTTACATTCTATTAGAGAAATAAAATTGAGCAGACTAGAGCATATATTAACCCATATGACTTTAGACAAGTCACTTAACTCCTCTGCGTTTAAGTTACCTCATCTACAAAAATAAGGAATAATGATGCTCATACAACCCTGCCACCCAGGGCTGTGAAGGAAAAGCTTGATAATCTGAAAAACATTTTTTAAAGTATATTTTTATAGTATACTTTTCTCAGCAAAAAAAAAAGAGAAGACCGTGTAATAGGAAACAACAAATTTGTCCTATCTCCTCCAAAATTGTCCTATCTCCTCCAAACTTCCAAAAGGAACCAGAGAACCAATAAGAAAACCCTGGATGAAAAGTGAAATTTTTTCAATGACTGGCAGAAGGTCCCAGCCTCTACAGCACTGACCTTCCCCCTTAAAGTCTGTTTCCATCAGGTTCTGCTTGTGAGGATCCTTTCCCCAGAACTCAATTCCTGTGGTAGCCAGACTATGTTATTCGTGAAAGCCCCAAGAGTTTCACCACCACCAGGCATCTTTTTACTGCCTCCCATCAACAATAGTAATCATAACATCAGTTAAAAGACAGAAGTTATTGTCAATGTTCTCAACACCACTCCTGATGGTGCCAAGTGCTGACAAGGGTAGCAGTGTAGGAAACAATTCTAGATAACCTGAAGGTTTGAGTCTCAATTGTTAGGAACCTATACAGAGAAAACAAATTAGCATTCAACACAGAATACTGACAGTTGCTAGGAGAGGCTCTGCTAGACCAATTAACAGACATTTCTAGGTTGAGGAGGAGGAACACAAATAACACAAAGGGAATCCTCCCCCTTATTGTCTTCTTTTCCCTCTTGTTACTTTATGATACCCTGAAACTTCTTCCAGATCAAAACTTATCATTTCACCTATGAAGCCATAATGTTAGCTAGGGTATGATACCAAAAGAAATAAAAGGAAGCTATTTAGCCAGTGCACCTGGATTGAACCTGAAAATCAGACATGAGTTAGAGTGAAAGAACAGGCCATAGGCTACCTACTACTCCTGGCAACACCAGGATGACCAAGCCTCTACACTCTAAGCCTTTATAGTATTATTCAATCTCCATTTATCCTAAGCCTCTCAATTTATCTCACTTTTATTTAAAATAAACTGATTCAGAGGAAAACATCTGAACAAACAACCTTGAGAAGGATCTGAAAAATTTTCCCTAAGGCACATCTTGACATGTGCTCATGCAGCACTGTGGAGCAACAGGAAAGTGGATCAAAGGGACATGAGCCACTTTGTCTTAAGAGAAAGCTGAGGTAACTACAAAGGTAGCAACAAAAATTACTATCAAGTTACATGTGAGTTCAAAATTCAGTCACTATAAAATCACACATTGTATTAAATGAGTACTTCTCACTGTCTTTTCTCTTTTTATTTGGTCATAGAGCTAATAGTTCTGCCCACCAAAACTCATTACCTTGAAACTGACTGAGGCTAGACACTAATAAGCTAATCTTTTCCACTGATTCATCTCAGATAGTGTAACCCTATCGCCAGGAAAATGAGCAGTGATAAACAGAAACAGACTAGAGACCCAATACTCCAAAGTGTATACAACAAAAGGATGGCAAAAGAGAAGTTTGAAAAAAGTCTGAAAGTGTAAATCAGCTGGAACCATATATAACAGCAACAGCTAGAACGTTCTGAGGTAGCCACCAGATCTCCTAGCTGGCTTAATGAGAAATAGAAATATGTAAGCATGTTCACCACGAAGCTATAAGAGTTCTTGTGGTGATGTTCCTAGTCATCAATCCTGCCGCAGTAGGTAATAACCAACCATTCACCAACATCTATATCACACAAAAAAGCCCAAGAGGTAGTGCTGACAGAGAGGATGGTGTGTGCTGCTACCTAATGAAAAAAAAAAAAGTGGCTGAAGTCCTTTCTGTTAACTTTTAATCTCTAGGCTTATACAAAATTCTTTATTCAGAGAAGAATAGGGGTAATCACCAGACTTCACATTCTGTGAAGTGCGGATGCGGGAGAGTACCTGTGGAAGGAGGAAGGCATGGTGCCCCACAGTACGACCCCTCCTCCCCCGGCAAATTCTGTGGTGACAGACAGTGCAACCCAGAAACCTGAGCCTGCACAGAGGGAACGTGTAGGTGGTTAGGGTTAGAAGGGAGAAAGAGGTAATAATCTCCATTAGACTCAACTGTGATGTGAAGTGGGAGAGGAGGATGGAAGAAGGCTCAGGAGAATGAATTATACCTAGAAAAAAAGGTGGAGGATGGAGAGAGAAAAGGTGAGAAAGACCAAAAGAGAAAAGAGAGACAAGCCACGGTGGGAGATATAGAGAAGAGGAGAAAAAGAGAGAGATGGAGAGGAGGAGGGAGAGATGGAGAGGAGGAGGGTGAGATGGAGAGGAAGGAGAGGGAGGGGGGAGGGGGAGGGATGAAAAGGGAAAGGGAGGGGGGAAGGAAGAAGGAGCGAAAGGCCCCAGCGGAGATCCTGGCGGCGAGCTGCCCCTGCCCGCGATCCCCACGCCGCCGCTGGGGCTCAGCCCAGACGGCAGACGGTCCCCGCCCCCAACCCCCCGCCCTAGCCAGATAATAACTTACCTGTTTGCTGGCTGAATCGCTCCTGTTCTCCCCTCTGACTGACTCCTCCGGCTCACCGTCTTCCCTTCGGGGAGGAGGCGGGACTTCTTGTCCCGCAGTTGAACGACTTCCGGCGAGAGCTGGACTACCCGATCCAGGAGGGAGGGCCGGATACTCAGGCCAAGAAAGTAAAACCTGGTGCTGAGCCGGCGAAGCCGACGTCACTGAGAGAATACCGGGTTCCACCTTCTTGTCCCAAGTGGCCCGCGGCCCAGAACACCGTCCACGATCAGGTCTTCTAGTTCCCGCCGGAAGCCACCAACTTCGGAACCGGAAGTCCCGCCCCAAGCTAAGAAAAGACGGCTAGTCAAAGGAATCAATCAGAGGTGTAAACGAGGAGCTAGAGAAAAGCGTGAGGCCGCAAGTTAAGGTTTTATCTGGCCGGGGCACGGGAGCCTCTGAGGGCGGCACTGAGATTGCCAGCTTCAGGACACTTAGGAAGATCGCGGGAACGGGGCCGCTGGGCATCCGGGTCCCGGCCAGGGGCGGTTCCCCTCCCGCTTTTTTCCCCTCCTCCTCCCTCCACCCCCCCCCCCCGCCTCAGCTTCCCCCACCCCCGCTCTCTGCTCCCCTTATCCACCTCCAGCCCTGAAAACCACCTTCCCTGCTGCCCCCGAAGCCCTTTAGGCATGACCCCTACGGGTGGCCCGTGGACGGTGCCAGAAAAACAATGAAGTCCATGATCCGCTTCGCAGGAACGGCCCCGGTGACGGGCCGGCCCCGGCGCGCTTTCTCTCCTCTCGCTTGCTCTCTCGTTCTCTAGGGTGGGCGCGGCGGGCGCTCGCTCAGTGCTCGGGGCGGGGTGGCGGCCAAGGACGGGTGACCCGGATGTGTTTGTCCTACGCGACCGTGAGATCGCCGCCGGTTTTCCTTCTCCGGCCCCGGAGCTGCCGCTGTCGCCGCCTGCACCTTCCCCACGCCGGCTCCTCCGGGTCCAGGTTTGAGCAGAGATTCAGTCCTTGTTTCAAGGACACCCGTTTTCGGGCTGACCCCGGGAGGGGCCCCTGGTGTGAAGCTCCTCGCCGCGCGGTCAGTCTCTGTCGCATCTCCCTGGGTGGAAAATGGGCGGTTGGAGTGACTGCAAACTCTGTAGCATATTTAAACTTTGCCAGATCACGAGCTCTATGAATTCAAACCGCCTAGTCCGTTAACATAACGTGCCCCAGTTTCTGATTCTGTGACCCGAGAGACAGAAAGCTTCCACAACTGGTGTCCGTGCCCTAACACAATCCCCGAAGTGCCAGAGCTGGGGAAGCTATTTCTACCTCCTCTTAATTCCAATTATTTACCCGCTGTTTTAATTTCCTTTTCATCTTGTATGTAGTTTTTTCTATATATAATTGTTTGCATGTTATTTTCACGTATTTGATTGTAAGCTCCTTGAGGTCAGGGACTGTCCCAGGCTCTTAGCACAGAGCCTGGTGCAAATTGAGCGCTTAATAATATACCTGGGTGCTTCCCAATCGAGGCTCTGCTATTTAATACCTGGGTGACCTTGGGCCAGCAGCTTAACTTCGATGGACCTGTTCTATATTTGTTGCAGTGTGAGGGGGTGCACCCCTAAAGTCCCTTCTACTTCCAAGTGAGATACTAAGACTTCTTGCTCCTCGTTAGAGGATTGTCTAGCGGCTAGACTATAGCCAGGTGCAGAAATTGATCTCAAACAACTGGTACATAGCACTTGGCAAACACAGTGCTTTACATACACGTCATTGGAGCTTTACACCTTCAGCGTTTGGTAACCACACACCAACAGTTTGTAAAATGGGAAACACAGGATTCAAGTTATTTGATGGACTCGTTTTTACACAGTTAATAAGTCAAATTGTATTTAAACTTAAGTCAAGTTTTGGACTCCAGCCCACAACTTTCCACCAAGCCACACTAGGCTAATGGCTAGGTAATGAATCATTTAGCCTCCAGAAAATTTGAAGAGAAAGTAGAGGGAAAGAAATAAGTGATTTATTAAACATCTCCTATTTTTCAGGGCCTTTGCTAACCACTCTGCAGATAATTTCATCTGATCCTCACAACTCTAGGAGGTAGGTGCTAATTTATAGTTGAGGAAACTAAGGCAAAAAGTTGACAGTTAAATGACTTGCCCAGGGTCTGAGGCTAGCAAATGTCCGAGCCCTAGATTTGAACTCCAGTTCTTCTGACTCCGGGGACAGGTGTCTGTCCACTGCACCAGGTAACAATCAGTGTACTAAAGTATGTTGTTCAGTCCTGTGTTTGGTTTGTTTTTTTCTGGTTGTGTCCAAGTCTTAGTTACCTCATGTGGGGGTTTCTTAGCAGAGATACTTAGTTTGACATTTCCTTCTCTAGCTCATTTTACTGAGAAGAAACTGAAGCATGTGGGCAAATGACTTGCCCAAGGTGAGAGCTAGTAAGTTTCTTGAGGCCAGATTTGATCTTGGAAAGATGAGTGTTCCTGTCTCCAAGCCTGGTACTCTGTCTGCTTCACCTGTATTCCAGTACTAAAGTATTGGTATGTTGAGCCAATGAAATCATGACTCTTAAAACTATTCCAAGGAACCTTTCAGTTCAAAACAAAACAATTGTTGGCAGAAAATGCAGCATTAAGGAAAACATTGAGTATATGTTCACTTGACATCCAAGTCACTTGACCTTTTTGGTCCTTTTTCCTCATAACAGCACTGTTTGCCTGAAAATAGGGTAGAGTATCCAACTTCTCTCATTACCTTCCTTTTATAGAGAGACTGGACTCTTCACCTCACTCTATTTTTCCTCTGGTGCCCTGCCTGGTTTCTACTCCTAGGAATGAGATGACCCTAGATGAGTTCATCATTTCTTATCTCATCACCTGGCTATCAATTCTTGCCCTAATGGACACCACCTCCCTCTGCTATCTCTCCTCTCTTGATTGCAGGGTGGAGTACTAAACTCTTCCCCTTCCTTTAAAGACAGCAGCAAATGGAATGTATTGTTCCATCATTTTCAGTTGTGTCCAACACTTCCTGATTCTGTTTAGCTTTTTCTTGGCAAAGATGCTGGAGTGGTTAACCACTTTATTTTTCAGCTCATTTTATTGATGAGAAAACAGGTAAACAGGATTAAGTGATTTGTTCATTCCTGACTCCAGGCCTAGCACTCTATCCACTCTGCCACCAACACCTTAAGTGGATTCCAAGTTCACCCCATTTTGTATCTTCTCCTTTTCTTAGTTTCAGCTCCACAAAACCAAATAACTGTCCCTTCTCTACTTCTTCCTTTTGTCTTACCTACTCACACACAACCCCCATTAAACTGTAAGCTCCTTGAGGGCATAAATTTTTTCTTAATTGTATTCCCTTTGTTTAGCATTGTGGAACAAGGAAGTGCTTAATAAGTGTTTATTGAAATGAATCCACCTGGAGCTCAGCCAAATGGGCTTTTGAGGATCCTTATTAACCCAAGTTATGAGAAAGAACCAGACTGGCTAATGCTTTCTATTGTAAGGAAGTAAAGAATGTCTAATGGGATATGTTTGGGTTTTATTGTTGTTGTTGTTTTGGGGTTTTTGTTTGTTTTTGAGGAAGACCTGATTATCCTGGACAACAGTGACAGGTTTTTCAACTCTCATCACCTATACAATTTGACAGTTATGTTCTAATTCATGTTGTTCTCTATTTCATTCCATAGGTTTCTATATCCAGCTAGGTTATAAACAAGAGAATCAGACTGAAGAGGTTACCCATAAAGAGGGTTAGGGTTGCTCTGGAGACCGCAAAATACCAACATGCTGGGTTCTGCAGAAAGAATTCCACTGAAGTCTTCTCAGCCAAAGAAAAACAATTTATTGAAAGTTCACCATATGGGGTAGACTCCTAGGGAGCCTAGGTATCTGTGATGCTTGCATTGGGGAAATGGTACACACTAAGTCTGACACAGTGAATCTGTGCTAGGAAATTCTATGCCTCTCACACCACATGGAGGGAAGATGGGATCCTACATACAGGGGAATCTAAGAGTGGTCTAGAGGAGGAGTTTGGGGATGTCTTCAGGAGGAGTCAATGAGGTCAATACAAGGGTGAATTGATATTTTAATAAGCTCAAGGGGTGGGAAGCAGATGGACAATGGAGGGCCAGGCTAGTAACAGAGGTTTGGGCCCAGCCACAATGAAATACTTACAGCCTTTGCAAATGCCTCCTCAAGTGGGAAGATTTAATCGGGCTTAAAGGGGTTTCCCAGAGCCTGTACCTCAAAGATTCAAGGAGAGCTCAAGAGGGGTCCCAGAGCCTGCACCTCATCAGAACCTGAGTTTTTTTCTGGTTTTGACAAACATTAGGAATGTTGTCAGTTTATTGTGTTTTGGGTTTTTAATTTTAAGCATGACCCTGCTAAAGTGGAAATATCCCCTAGAATTTAAAATTAGAAGGGACTTTAGAGATCTTGTCAGCCTAACTGGAAGCAGCCTCTAACCTGTGGGTGGCAGGAGATAAACCAAGCAGGCTAAAGACCAGAGAGTCAAGACACAAACAGAAGTTTAATTTAAAGGTGAGGAAATGTTTGCAAGTGCAAGTCTTCCTGAGGAGGAGGGTTTAACGGCTGAGGCAAAGGCAGTCCTTTATATACATTTAAGTGGAATGGACCATGACATAATCATTCTTAGCCATTCACATAGCAGACTCCTTTGTATACAGTGCAGACATTCCTAGATCCTGTTCTTATGACCCAGGTAGAAATTAGCAAGTTTTAACAGTGACCACGGAATCAAATTAAAACTTTTAAGGAGCTTTAATAGAAAATTAATTTAGCCATGGCGACTGCCTCTCACATGCCAATCAGAAAGAAATAGCCAGGCGGGGCCAAGATGGTGGCGCAGAGGCAGCAAAGCACCACAGCTCCCACACAAACACGCTAAAAATCTCATAAAATGGGGCTCTAAACAGACTTTCAAGCTCCAAAACTTTACACAAGACATAAAGCACATCTGTTGCTACGGGCAGCTCAGAAGGCGAGGCTCTTCTCAGCAGTCTGGGAGCCTCAGCCTAAAACCGGCAGACTCAGGCCCTGGGGCATCGGGCGGGGAGCCGCGTCTATAGGAGAGCAGATCGGCTGCACTGGAGGCACAGT
This sequence comes from Pseudocheirus occidentalis, assembly GCA_028646575.1. Taxonomy (NCBI): domain Eukaryota; kingdom Metazoa; phylum Chordata; class Mammalia; order Diprotodontia; family Pseudocheiridae; genus Pseudocheirus; species Pseudocheirus occidentalis. The sequence goes on from JAQQSW010020259.1 coordinate 10,381, forward strand.
TACCACATTTATCAGGCCAGAAGAAAAAAAGGCTAAGAGAAAGGTCAGTGGATTTTGCTAACTGGGGAGGAGAAGAGAGGGTCAGCCAAACTCCTGCCAGGGCAAGGAAGCAGTGGGAGGTGGCTGTAGCAGCAGGAACAGAGCAGCAGCGGCTTCCACTGGGCTGCTTAAGAGCCCTCAGCCTGCAGATAGCAGGGGGGCTGACGTGATCATTCAGGGCCAAGGGCTCTTGCGTTGAGTGGCCTGAATCTGGATCGTGGTCTTGAGTGGTGGTCCTGGGGTGCACTTTCAGTAAGCCAAAGCTGGGGGGCCTACAGTACCCCACTAAGAGCTCCGGCGGCTGTGAGGGCCCCAGCGATTTCGGACAGAGCTTTCCCCCTCCAGGAAGCAGAGTTCCATAGAGATAAAAAACCAAGCAATTAATAGACTGCCCAACATGAAAAAAAGGAAGCAGGCTAGGAACAGCAGTAAAACTCTAGAATCCTTTTTTATGGACAAAAAGACCAAAG
>JAQQSW010020260.1:0-10889 GCA_028646575.1 Pseudocheirus occidentalis
GAGAAAATCTGTAACTCAAAACCTTGTGGAAATGAATGATGTAACCAAGAAAATAAATTAAAATTAAAGTAAAAGAAAAAAGATTTCCTTTTTTCCTCTTATAAAGTGAGGCATATTGAGCCATTGTGGTATATCGACCTTCAAAGTTTGGTCTAAGAAAGACACTGATTTAGGTTGTATCTGTGTTTATTTCTCTTAAAGTGGGCAGAATGCATGCATCCATGCATGGTGGCTGGAGGCTGGAACTGAGTTTACTTTGGGGTTAGGGTGCACAGTTTATACTCTTTCAACAGGGATTAAAGTCACTTAATCAGCATTTCACTTCAGACAGAGTAAAATAAACATAATAAACATAGACATGAAGGACAATCTGGAAGAAGAGAAGCAAATCATGAAAATGTTAAGAGAAAAAACAATCTCTACGTAAGAAAACATATTAATCTAGAAAACAAGATGTGGCATGATCACTTAAGGAGTATAGGTCTCCCAGAAAAACACAGTAAGTCAATAAACCTGAAACACCATGATGTTCAGCACCATCACTGTGCACTCTAATGCAAGGTTACTGCCCAGAACTTCTGAACAAACAAAAGAAAATGCCAAATAAAAGAAGGTCACCTCCAGAAAGAAAAAGACCCAGTACTGCAAATATCAAGACGTACAGTGGTTAGATTGAATAATACCAAAGATACAAAGCAGCCCAATTTAGAACATTTTTCCTATGGACTATAGATTTACAACTGGAAGACTCTTCTAAAGATCTCTCCTCCAACCTAACCCCTTAATTTTATAGGTAAGAACACCCAGGTCCAGAGAGATTAAACGTCTTCTCCAGGATCACACAGGGGAAAGGTGGCAGGGTAAAAATTTGAACCCAGGTCCCCTGACTTCAAATCTAATGATTCTAATGATTTGCAGCAGCAAACAATTATTTAATAATTAATATCTTAGAGATCAAAGCTTCCCTCCACCCCTCCACTCCCTGTCCACCACTCCTTCACCCCACTGGATCCCTTTTTTCCAAAGTCCTGACTTTACATTCAGTTTTTCTCCAGAAGGACATTATAGATTATGAGACTGAATTGACTCTCCTTATTCTGGTCTGTCCCCCTAAGCAAACTGGCAAGTAATTGGATCTAAAGTAGGGAAGCCCATTATGTTGTACTCAAGCTTGGGTGGAGACAGATTTTTTGTCTAGATAACTCAAGGCTGGAAGTGGTCTGGTATGTCTGGGATGTCTTTTCATTCCTTTTGTGAGATTTACAAATCTTGTGGGAGATAAAGCTAGAGAAATATGTTTGAAACCAGGCAATGGAGGGGCTTTGTGTGCTGGGCTATGGGGTTTAGACTTTTGAGTAGATCATTGAAAGTTGTTGAGCAGAGGGAATAATATTCTCAAAGCCATGCTCTAGAACAGCGGTTCTCAACCCGCAGGTCACGACCCCTTTGGGGGTTGAATAACCCTTTCACAGGAGTCACAGGGGTCGCCTAAGACCATCGGAAAACACATATTTCCAATGGTCTTAGGAACCAAGACTCTGCTCTTCTATCTTTCCAGGCGGGTCTGCCCACATGCAAATATACCCACATACAAGTATTAAAGGGTTGAGGCATTAGGAAGGTTGAGAACCATTGCTTTAGAAAAATTAATTTGGCATTGATGTGCAGGATAAATTAAAAGGAACAAACCTTAGGTATTGAAAGGCCAGTTAACAATTTATTTTTTTTCCCTGCACTGAATTTGCTTACTTTTAACTGGGTCTCATTTGGTGGTTTCATCATAGATCAGTACTCATTAATGAGGAAGAAATATTCCCAATTAAATTATTTTTAAAATATTTTATTGGAAATTTAAAAACCATTCACAAATATTCCATCATATACAAAAGAACAAGAGGCTGATATAAGAAACCTCTCTTATGTATGATTTTTTTCTTAAGAAGTATTATGCATATAATTTGACAGTCATACAAAACTATTGTATTTAGTTTGTGTCCCATTCTGTAATTTTTTTTGTTTGTTTGGTACCTTGGAAATGTAGTATTAATGCTTTTTTGGGGGGTATTTCTATCACTACCTACTAATCTACCATCCCCACTGGACCTCCCCAAGGAGAAGCACTCCTTTGAAACAAATAGAAATCAAATAAACACATTGTCATGTCTGTTGTGTCTCATTCTATATCTCAAGCAATACTGTTAGGCATCTATCCCAAGGAGATCAAGGACAATGAAAAGACTGGTACATACAAAAATATTAATAACTACACTTTTTGGAGTAATAAAAAACTGGAAACAGAATGGGTGTTCATCAGTTGGGAAATGGCTGAACATTACAGGAATGTAATGGAATACTATTGCACCTTAAAAAATTATATGATTAGAGAAATCTAGAAAAGTCACAAAGAGGTGAAATAATGAGGAGTGGAAGAACAATTTATGTGATAACAACAATAACACAAAGAAAAAGAACTTTGTAAGACCTCAGAATTCTAAGTGGCAAGCAATAGTGACTGTGATGCACTGATGAAACATATCTTCTTTTGTTGTTCAGCCATTTCAGTCATAGCTGACTCTTCATGACCCCATTATGAGGTTTTCTTGGCAAAGATACCAGAGTGGTTAGCTGTTTCTTTCTCCAGCTCATTTTATAGATGAGGAAACTGAGGCAAAAAGGATGAAGTGATTTGCCCAGGGTCACACAGCTAGTATCTGAGACCAGATTTGAATTTAAAAAGATGAATCTTTCTGAATCTTAGCCCAGTGCTCTATTCACTGCACCACTTAGCTGCCCTCCTTCTGCTTGACAAAGAGGCAATGTACCCATTAAATTAGATTCTAGTCTAAGTGGATAATACCACCCCTTCAGGGGTGTTGAACTGATCCAGGAGGTTGGTTTTAGCCTTGGGTGCAATTTGGGGAATATTGAATAAAAATAAGGGGACAGTGGAAGCATAAGGAAAGAAGAGAAGGGAATTTTGAAAACTGCACATATTTAATCTGTTGTATAACAGAGTTAAAGTTGTAGTTCTTACCTTATTTTCCAAATAAGCACACAAAATGCAACTGATAACCAATCAGAGGTCAAGTCCACCTACAGGCCTTAACAAACAAGTGTTGGCAGGTGAGTGTTTTGTACATTATTGGGAAGTCCAGCATGCATTAGCAGGAGTATGTGGGTGTCATGACTTCTTTACTAGATAGTACTACATGGTTACATGACTCAATATTGTGTCATCAAAATTTCAGTGCAGGGGAAAACCCCCACAAATTTAAAATAAATTATTAAATTTAAGATGCATCATTTGAATATATATATATATATATATATATATATATATATATATATATATATATATACACACACACATTTTTTTCATATATATATATATATGATGCAATTTTTAAAAACCATTAAAGGGTTAATGAAAGTAGCTTTCCAGGGGAGTGCTGAGTAATTTTTTTTTAAAGGTGGCTGTAGGCCACATAAATTTGGGAACCTCTGCTCCAGTGGGAAATTATGCCTTTTTTACAATCACACAGACAATACTGATATCATCACCATTATCATTATCACCATAGCATTTAAAAAGCACTTCAAAGTTTGCAAAGCACTTTACAAATATTTCATTTTATCCTCACAAGGACATTGCAAGGTGGATGCTATTAATATCCCCATTTTACATATGAGAAAACTGAAGTAGGCAGAAGTCAAGAAATTTGTCCAGTGTTACACAGCTAGTAGGTGTGTGAAGCTGGATTTGAACTCAGGTCTTCCTGGCTCGAGGTTCAGCTCTATCTAATGTGCAACTTAGCTGTCCACTAATTATACACATATATGACATATATATTATATCTGTCATATATATAATGTATATATGAAACAGATCTTTGTAAGATTCCTATGATATATTGCAGAACTTGGACAACCTTGTATTTTGATTGTACTAAATTCTTCACATCCTGTGAGGGGAGGATCTCAAAAAATATTGTGTGTCATCACCACCAACACATAGATTTGCTCTTGTTATTTTATTTATCTTTGTTTCACTTGAAAAGTTAACCCAGTGGTTGGATTTGAGGGTCTTCACCAAAGTATGCTTTGCTTAAAGGGATCTCATGGCTAATTAGGAAGCCAAGCTGGTTTGGCATCTGGCTTCTATTACAGAATGGCTGTACATCTGAATGGTGAGATCATACCTCGGAGGCAGGGATGGTACCTTGATCTCCCATCACACAGTCTTTAGGGGATGGCAGGGGAGCAGCAGGGGTCAGCACTTATATCTGAGAGGAAGAGTTCTGAGAATAGTGACTAGAGTGATGGCTTTCCATTGGAAATGCTTTCATTTTACTATGTCATTATGATAATCTGATACCTGACCTTCCAGTTCTAAACAGAACAAGGATGTATCTATCCAAGAAGAAGGATGGGAAATTTCCCTCTCCTTTACACTCTCTTCACTCCTTAATTCCATCAAATTTACTACCACTATCACCATTTCTCCCAGATTATTTTTCCAAATTATTAGCTGTTGGGTTGGAGGTAATAGAGTAACTACTATTGGCTCATAAAAGGAATATATGAGCTCTGTGAAGGCAAGGATACTGCCTAAATAATCTTCAGATTTTCTCTAGTGTGTAGTGCTCTGTATGAGTTAGACATTGCTTAAATTGAAGTTCAGGGGGAAAAAAATCTACAGAGAAGATTAGTAAGGGTACATAGGCAAGTGATTGGGTATTTATGGCTATAGACATATGAATCTGGGGATAGGAAGAATGGATAAGAATTTGAAGAGCATGAAATAGAAGAGGTAAATAAAGTAGGGTGGGAGTGATTGCAAAGATGAAACATAGACAAGTGTTCCTACTCTGCTCCTTTTCCCTACTGATTTGCTCATTTTTCAGTATGAAGAAGAAAATTTATTGTTTTTTATGTAATAAGGTAAATTGAGATTGGGATGATTATATTTTATATGTGCTGCTGTAGATGCCATTTTGAGGGGAAAAGGGATGTCTATCCAAACAATTCTCAGCTATATGTAATAAAAGAGAAATGAAATGATACCCCAAATATTGCAGACCAATTTTCTATTATATTGGACATATTCTATTTTATATTCTATTATAATGGAATACAAGTAGTGGAAAATGTAGGATTTGAAAATAATTGTTAGAAGTTTTATTAGAAATTCCAAGGAGCAGATGGAGCCAAGATGGTGGAATACAGAATGAGACCCAGATGAACTCTCTCAACAATTTGAAAAAAATTTGGAGTGGCAAAGTAAAAAAAAAGGTCAAAGGGAGATATTTTTCTATCCTAAGACAACTTAAGTGTTAGGTCCACAGGAGAGATCTGCAGTCCTAGGATATGTGTAACCCTGGAGTATGACAAGATCACCAGAGGTGAGCTTTGGAGATGACTTCAAAAGCAGCCGTATCATTGGGAGCTCTCAGCCCAGAGATTATAGGGGATCCTTTGCTGGCACTGATAGGCAACTCTGTTGTCCATAAGCAGTTCTGAGTGCAGTTCCAAGGCAGAGAGGATGACTTGGAATTGGTCATAAGGGAACAGGGACCATGGTCACAGTTGCAGGACCAAGAGGAGAACTAATACTTGTGACCACCGGAGAACAGGGGCTCTTCCTGGATAAAGACCAGAGTACAGACCAGGAGAGCAGTGGCTACACCTCTCCCACCTTGGAAGCACCAAAAACCTGCAGACCCCCAGAACTAGCTTTGAAAACAGCAACATGAAATAGCCTGAAACTTGGGAGAGTGCCTCTCCACATTTAGGTGAGCAAAACCCAACTTTAACATAAAGGTCAAAGTGAAAAAAGCAGACTGGGAAAATAAGCAAATAACAACAACAACAAAAAAGAACTTGACCATGAAAAGCTACTGTGGTGGCAGGGAAGACTAAGACATATATTTAGAAGAAGACAATGATGCAAAACAGCTACTAGAAAAGTCTCCAAAAAAAAAAGCTAATTGAATCCATGGCCAGCAAGAATTCCTGGAAGAGTTAAAGAGATGAGTGGTAGGAGGAAAATTAGGGAAAGAAATAATAGTGATGCAAGAAAACTATGAAAAGAGAATTAAGAGCCTGATAAAAGAGGCACAAAAAATACTGATGAAAATAACACCTTGAAAAACAGAATTTACTTAATAGTAAAAAAAAGGCACAAAAATTAACTGAAAAGAACTCCTTTAAAAGCAAACAGGCCAAATAGAAGAAGAGTTACACAAGTTAACTGAAGAAAAGAACTCCTTAAAAAGCAGAATTGGCCAAATGGAAAAAAAGGCACAAAAGTTCGCCAAAGAAAATAATTCCTTAAAAATTAGAATTGGGCAAGTGGAAACTATTGACTCCGTAAGGCTTGAAAAAATAATACAAGAAATTCAAAAGAATGAAAAAATAGAATGAAATGTGAAATATCTCATTAAAAAAACAAACAACCTGGAAATTGGAAGAGAAAATTTAAGAATTATTAGATTTACCTGAAAGTCATGATAAAAAAAAGAGCCTAGACATCATATTTCAAGAAATTGCCAACGAAAACTGTCCCAGCATCTTAGATTCAAAGAAAAAAAATATAAATGGAAAGAAACCACTGATCATCTCCTGAAAGAGATCCTTAAAACAGACTCTCCATATATAAGACAAAAGTGAAACATTTATTCAGACACCAGAAAACCAAATCCCAACACCAGGAAACCAAATCCATCATAGCAACATAGAAGTTAAACTTTACATTTTGAGCTGGTCCTTGAATCTTTGCAGCGTTAAGTTCCCACCCTTTGTTTTTCATATGCTCAATTAAAAGTGTCAAACTTGTCTACTTCTTTTACATTTTTTCCCTTGTATCATAATATCATTAATGTAGTGCTGTACACCAGGTAGCTTTAATTCATCCGAATATTCAGCCACAATCCTACGACAAATAATGGGGATTTGCAGATATCCTTGTGACAAGCGGGTAAAAGTATATTGTCTACCTTGCCAAGTGAAAGCAGACTGATCCCATTGTTAAGAGTCTATTGGGATGATGAAGAAAGCATTGGCCAAATCAATAACTGCTTATCAAGTCCCATCGTATTTCTGGATCCTTTCTATTAAGATGACAGCATCTGGAACAGAAGCATACAAAGGAGGAGTCATCTTATTCAGTTGTGTATAATCCACTGTCATTCTCCATGTCCCATCTGATTTTCGTATTGGCCAGACAGAATTTTCCTTCATTTGGTTGTAGGGACTAACACTCCCGCTTCAGCATATTCCTTTTTGGCATTGGTAATCTCATTTTACCCACCTGGCACGTGATACTGCTTTAAAATAATTACTTCAGGAGGTTCAGGTGAAGTGATTGGGTTCATTTTTATTTTTCCCACTAAAACTGTATTAATTGCTATTTTCCTTACTGCAAATTGGCATCTTCTTTCAGCTAAATTCAGAGTCGTATCTCTCAACATATCTATTCCAATGATGTATTCAGGAACAGATACAATAACCACAGCATATTCTTTCTTAGGTAACTGTCCAATTTTCTTAATTTGTTTGACTTATCTGGCTGATATCAGACCCTCCCAGTCCTGTGATGGTAACAGAAGTTCCATGCTTGAACTTGTCAGGGTTCCCATAAATAAGAAAAGTCTCTGCTCAAGTATTGATCAATGCCCTCATTATAGTATTTGATCCTTTTTCCCAATATATAGTCAAATTTATATGGGGTCTGTAATCTTGTCTGTGTATTTCTCTAATCTGAGCTGGGGCTCGACCAATTTCCTATTCTCCCTGAAGGTGTGACGAACTTGGCTCAGGAGCATCAGTAGGGGCAGTTCTCACTTGCCTATTCTGTCTGACATTAAGCCCCATATCTTGGTACATTTTATATAGTTCGTTAGTTGGAAGACCATCAATTTTTCAAAAATCAACCCCTGCTCTCAATAGAGCAATAAATAGTTCTTTTCTTGTCAGTCTATTCTGACTTTGAATCCACTAGCCAATTATTTTTCTCTCTTGAGGAAACGTATCTTTTTCCCATTCTCCCAAGTTGCTTAGCTATGAAATCTCATCCAGAACCTCCAAAAGAGGGTGTCCTATTTCCCCAATTAGTAGAGTCAGAATTAGGTGCTTATAAGCAGAAGGAGCTGTTTTCATCATGCTATTTCTATGAGGAACTACTAAGGGGATATCGTGATAAGGATCTGCATCTCCAACCATGATAGCAATTTTCATTACTTCTTTTTTCAACTTTCTCATGCAGTCTCTAAGCAAATACCAGGGTCTATCTCCACTAGGCCACATAGAATTAGTGGGATACAGCAGCAGCTAAAGCTAACAGATTGGTCATATTGTTACCTCCTGCCATATGAAAATCTCTAAAAATTTTCTGGACAAAAAGGATTCTGACAAATACCTATAAACTTCAAGTATTATCTACCAGTACTCCTCTGGCTCCTTCATCACTGATTCTAATCATCCAAGACACTCCCATCCTTTGGATGATTCTGCTTAATATATCAGTTATCTTCTACTTAATGAAATCCTCAATTATCTCCCTGAACACTGTTTGGCCTCCCTGATTATCTTGCTTTCTTCTCAGTATGGGGTGAGCTTCTATCCTTATAAAAGCTTCATCATGAAACATTATATCACTCTGTAACACTGTATCACTTGCTCCAAACACACTCTTTTGGCAGCTGTCATCATGACAACTAGGCTCAGCCTCTACCAAAACTGTCTGAAGTTTCCTTCTGTTACTTTTCTGTTTCTTTTTCTGAGCCAAATTCACAACAGTCATCTCTTCTATCACCTGAGGCTCTCCGGCTCTCTGTTCTACCACTTGAGATCTTCCAGGTTGCTCTTCTAAAAGAGGGCTCAAATACTGGTACATAGCCAACTTTTGTAACAGGTTGCCTCTGCTCTCACACACAATATGGTGGCCTGTTAGTAAAACCTAGCCCCTTCTACACACTACCTCCAGCTCTCTCCCAAGTTTTATTGGTATTCTTTGCAAACATGTTTCCAAATCTCTAGGTTCTCCCTGCTGTAACCTCTGTTCCAAGTTTTCACAGAGCCCTGTACTTTTAAACCACTCCCTTACTAGGCAGGTGTAAGGTAAAGCCTCCCATCCTGGGATAGCCATTTCTTCTTCTAAATCTCTTCTGCCTCCAACTAGAGATCTGATATTTTGTGATCCTGTTTGTGGTGCCAAATGTAGTGCCAATGCAACATCAACAGCACTGACCATGATTATAAATATTCCTGAATGGTGTTTGATCACAAAATATAGCAGACTTTCCATAGAGAAAATAGAAGTGAAACATTTATTCGTACAATCCCAACACCAGGAAACGGAAGCTGTCATAGCAACAGAGAAGCTAACGCACCACAATGTAGCAGAGAGCCATGTTATCCTTTAGCTTTCCCACAAACCAATACAAGATCAATATTTTACTCACAAACCTAACTCCTTGCCTGAGCATCTTCTCTCTCCAGCTCTGACTCCCAACTTCCTGTGAGCACTGCTCCACCCTTTAGCAAACTCCTCCCACAACAGGCTCTGTATAACTACATTCAGTCTATTAGGTGGCAGACTTTATTTTAAAAGCAAAAAAGATCTTTAAATTCCCCTGGGGCTTTAAGGGGCAAGGAAGATCTTCAAATTACCATTACCATTACAAGAGACTACATTCAAGCAAATCAAATAGCCAACGACCAGAGGGAGAAAGTAATTTGTCTCATATCACCCAGTTAATGGCAGAATAGTCATTAGAACTTGAGTGTCCTGACTCTCAATTCAGCTTATAGTTTTATATAATAATTCAAAATCACATAATCTAAGGATTCACTAGACCCTCTAGTCCAACCCAAAATGGGAAAAGAATCCCTTTCATAACCATGCCCAACAAGTGGTTTTGATATATGAAGAGGGTGAAATTATGAGTATTTCATTGCTTTTCCCTCCCAAGACACAAAAACCTATACTCTGCTATAATGAGTAGACTGCCAAGTGTAATTCAATGCAGCATGTAAATTTATAAGGTTCAAGCAGATGTAAGGTATTAATATAGTAATTTTCAGCCACAGCTACTTCTGTTAAAACTCTACAAGAGAGAATGAGAGAATGATGGAATTTCAGAGCAAGGAGCAAAGTTGGAGAGTACTTTAGTACATTCCATTTCCTTCCTTTGGGTTTTGGAAGAGGCTAAGAGGTTCTTTGGAATTCACTCTCTTCTCTTTATCTCTTAGAATTCCTTCAAGTGTTAACTCAGGCGATACCTCCTAAGTGAAGCCCTTCCTATTCCTCTCCTTTCTCTAATATCTCTTGTTTACTTATCTGTTTAAATGCTGAATATAAACTCCCTGAAGGTGGAAAGCACTGCCTGTTTTTAGTTCTTGTCTTTGTATTCCTATACTACTTCATACCAGGTAAATACTAAATGTTTGTTGGAAAGGTCTTATACACACTAAAATATTCTCTGAAACACAGCTGATGCCAGTAGACAGGGAAATGGCTACACAAACTGTGATACCTGAATGTGATGCGATACTGTTGTGCCGCAAGAAAGGAAGCAGCTAAGTATAGTAGTAGATATAGTGTGGGACCTCAAGTCAGGAAGGCTGAGTTCAAATTCGACCTCAGACATTGTGTGACTCTGGCCAAATGATTTAATCTCTGCCTTAATCTATTGAATAAGGACATGACAAACCATTCCAGTACCTTTGCCAAGAAAACCCCATAGACAGTATTGGTGTGCTATAGTCCAAGGGGCATCACAAAGAATCAGACATGACTGAACAAACAAAATAAGAAACAATTAATGTGAAGAATGCAGAGAGCTACAGGATAACTGGTACAGACTGAAATAAGTATAATTTTTTTTTTT
>JAQQSW010020261.1:0-10888 GCA_028646575.1 Pseudocheirus occidentalis
CCATTTGGGTTAATCTGTTCTTTAAGGTGTTATTTTCTTCAGTCAGGTTGTTGACTCTTTCATCATTCTAATTTTTCTTCCCAAATTTTCCTCCATTTCTCTTATTTGGTTTTCAAAGTCCTTTTTAAGCCAGTCTATGGCTTGTAGGCAATCTTCATGTTTCTTGGAAGCATTTGGTGTGGGAGTTCTGACTGTGTTGACTTTCTCTTGTTCCATGCTTTGATCCTTTTTGTTCCCAAAAAAAGGATTCTAGAGTTTGGTTGCTGTTCGTATTTTGCTTCCTTTGCCTGCTCATGTTGCCAGTGAATTACTTGTTTTTTTAGCTCTGTGGAACTCTGCTTCCAGGGAGGAAAGTTCTGTCCCAAATCGCTGGGGTTTTTGTAGCTACCAGAGCTATTAGGAAGCTACTGCAGCCCACACCAGCTTTGGCTCACTGAAAACACACCCCAGGACCACCACCCAAGACCATGATCCAGATCCAGGACACTCAATACAAGAGCACTTAGCCTCTGAATGATTGCTTGACCCCTCTGCAGTCTGCATGCCGGGAGCTCTGAGGCATTTTGGTGGAGGTGGATGCCGTTTCTGCTTCCTTGCCCTGGGAGCAGTTCAGCCAGACTGCTTTTCTTCCCCAAATTTAGCTGAATTCCACTGACCTTTCACTTAGTCCTTATTTGTCCTGGTTTGATAAATCTAGAAACTGCCACAGCTGCCACTGGTCCACTCTCCTGAAGACTCCAGCTGTGGCTCCTCCAGGCCACGGTTTCAGGCTGGGCTGGCATTGGCTCCCAGCCTGCTGAGCACTTAATGGAGAGCTACCTTCAGCAAGAGATGTGTTTTCTGTATTTTTGTGAGTTTTGGAGCCCTAAAATTTGTTTGTAGTCATATTTTATGGGTATTCGAGGTGGCTATGTGGGAGCTGTGAAAACTTGCTGCTTCTATGCTGCCATCTTGGCTCCACCCCCCCCACACACACTTCTGAAGGATCATAGTGGCAGATAACCCACAAGGGAAATGGAAAGACATATGGCAGGCATGAGCAAATGGTACCATATATTTACCAATGCCACATGGCCAAGGAAGTACGGTGAGCATGAGCAAATAGAAGATTAAGTAATTAATTTGGTGAAATGAGTCATGTCGGAATAGGCCTGGGGCAACCTGGCTAGAAAGGAGTCTTATAAAGAAAAGTCACAAACATCCTGGACCCCAAACACACAAAATGAGAGAGAATTTCAGCCTCTCAATGAGCTATTCTGAAGCAGAATGGTAGAAAGAGCTGGAATAAGACCACTAATCCATTAGAGAACCTATAAAAGAATGTGGAAAGAGTCACAGAATATGAAAAGGCATGGGTGGGCCACTCTACCACTTTCCAGATCCCCTTCTTGGTGGTACAATAATTATCAATTTATTTGTTGTATTCCTCCAGTAAAATATGAATTGTTTGGGTGGAGAAGCTGCCGTCTTTGTATGCCCAGTATCTTGCATACAGCAGTTCCCTAATCATGCGATTATCTGTACTTTGCCTAGTCATCGGAGCCATAACTAGGACAAGGTGTCCACTACTGTGCTTCAGGCATTTCTGATTCGTCCAGCAGAAGAAACAAGAAAATCTGTTAGTTAGCACCTAGTTAGCAAGAAAAATTGGAACAAGAAACTTCCAGATGGCCCCTTCTTCCCCCAGGGAGCTATGCCCTAGCCTATTACAGGGTAAGGGGAGAAAATGCCATTCTATCACTGGAAGTCTCCTGCTTCATCTCCAGTCTCCTGCAGGAAGAGGAGAAATACTATTCTATCATGCTGAATATCGTACTTCAGGAGTGAGGAAGTCATTCAACTGGACCAGTTCTCCCATCTGAGTTCTTGCCTTCTGATTGTAAAGGAGAAATACTATTTCATCAGGTATCAGACTCTTCCCTTACAAGGAAGAGGAAAAAAGGCCATTCGATCAAGTATTTAGCCTGTTTTTCTATGTTGGAGGATGAAGAATAACACCTGAGAGCTGAGAGTACTCCACCTTGAGGTTAATGAAAATCCGTTTAAACTAATTTCTCATCAACTCCTAACCATATTCTAACCATCCCAGTGATTCTGAACCTCACTGGTCATCATTCAAACCACATTCCTTCCCCCACAGAACAGTCCCTTGTGTCCATTCCCCTCAGCCTTCCCTCACTCATCTCCAATGTCTCAGTCTAAAAGTTACTCATCCATTCCATTACTATACTGTAAGGAATGTGCTTGTTGTTCCATAGACAACAAACTTACTGTCATCCTAAATCTTTTCCTTTCCTACTCCTTCCATATCCTCACCCTCACTGAGATCTGCATCTATCCTGACGATGCAGCTTCCTTGGCCACCCTCTCCACCACTGGCTGCACTCATTCTCAAGATTCCTTGGTCATGGTAGGGGAGCTGGGGTACTTACTCCTTGATACCTATGGCCACTTCCAGGTTCTCCCTCTCTCAACGCCTCTCAGTAGCCTTTCCTACGGTGATATTCCCTCAATCACATCTAATCCCTAATCAAAACTCTGATAACTTTGCCTTCTACCCTCCAGGACACTCCCATTTTTTTCCTCAGTGAATTCAGTCTGGCTCATGTGTTTTTAAAGGAATTTGATATACACAATGATTCTCCCTCAAATGCTCTCCTTAACTTACTCATTTTCCATGACCTATTTCATCCCACTTCAGCTATAGAGAATGATGATCATACTTTTGAACTTATTACCTCCTGACCCCAAATCTCCTCCTTATTACTGTCAAGGGCATCACCATCCTTTGAGTCACTCAGACTCACAACTTCAGTGTCTTCCTCAATTTTTCCCTCTCTTAACCTTGATATATATATATATATATATTTATATTTATATTTAAATATAATATTTATAAATATATATTATATATAAATATATAATATATTTATATATTATATATAAAACCTATCGCCAAGGCCTGTTGATTTTAGTCTCTTGCATAGGAACTCTTTTCTCCTCTGACACTGCCACCACAGACCCTCATAGCCTGCTGGTTGGGCTCCCTGCCACAATTCTCTCTCTTCTCCAATTCATCTCCCACTCAGCCATCAAAAGGACCTTCCTAAAGCACAGGCCGGACCTAGTCACCCCTCTACTCAAACTCCAGTGGCTCCCTATAACCTCCAAAATCAAGCACAAAACCTTTGGCATTCAAAGCCCCTCATAACTTGCACTTTCTACCTTCCCAAGTCTTCTTATACCTTATACCCCACCTCCACCCTCACCCCCATGTACTCTGTGATCCAATGACTCTGACCTCCTTGGTTTTTCTCAGTTGGGAATGAGAACATTCCCTGGCTTCCTTTGAACCTCAGGTAAAATCCAGTCTTCTATGAGAAGTCTTTCCTGATCCTAAGCACCTCTCCACTGGTCTCCAATCTCACAACTCCTATTGACTTTTAGACATCTCAAACTAGATGTTCAGTAGACATCTTAAACTTAACATATTCAAAATGGGATTAATTATCCTTTCCTTAAAACATTCCACACTCCTTTCTTTTCTATTACTGTTGGTGGCAACATCATCCTCCTATTCCCTCAGGCATCATCCTTAATTCCTTACCACTTCCACCCTCACTGCACCGCACCACCCCTCCCCCCAATACCCAATCTCTTGTCAAGGCCTATCAACTTCATCTATGCGATGTTTCTCAAATAGGCCACTTCTCTCCAATACTGTCATAATCCTGTGTGTACTCCCTCATCACCTTATGCTTTGACTGTGGCAATGGGCTGCTGGTGAATCTGCCTGCCTCTCCCCAGCGCAATCCATCCTTCATCCAACCCCCAAAGTGACTTCCCTAAAGTGCAAGTCTGATCAACAAATTCTAGGGGCTCCATGATCAAATACAAAATCCTCTAGTGTTCACAACCTGTCTTCCCATTTCCAGTCTTCTTATTTCTTACTCCCTACCACTTACTTTTCAATCCAGGGACACTTGCCCCGTCATTGTTCCATAAATAAAACACCCCATCTCTTGGCTTCAGGTGTTTTTCCCCTAGCTATCTCTTGTGCCTGGAAGGCTCTCCCTCTATGTCTTTACCTACTGGCTTCATTTAAGGCCCACCTTCTATGGAAACCCTTCTGAACACTTCTTAATTCAGTACCTTTCCTCTTTTAATTATTTCCTATTTATCCTTTCTGTAATTTGCTTGTACTAATTTATTTGTTTGATTTCTCCCCTGTAAGACTGTGAGTTCTTTGAGGACTGGGACTGACTTGAGGCTTGTCAGGATCCAAGATCATCTCTTTTTAAACACCCTGTTTTCCAGAGCTAAGGCCCCTGATCTTGGCATAACCACAGTTCTTTGCCTTCTGGATGAACTTTGATGCAACTAAATCACAGAATTGATGGTGGTCCCTGGGCTCGGCAAGCACCTTCTGACCCAGATGTGAAGCCTGCCATGAATGGACCTTTTGTTACTAATGATAATGCCTAACCACTGTTGCTCCACTATACTGTTTGATTCTTTATCTAGCCACAGATACGTAAATCAAGGTTTAGTCATACCCCTCCCCTGACACATGTCTAATTTCTCTCCCTTAACAGAATAAAGGAAGCTTTTTGCTTTTAAGCTGTGTGAGCTCTTTGGTATTTTTGGAGTTACCAGTGGCTGCAAAATAGGTGCATAATAAATGTTTTCTTGATGGCCTGATCTCCTTTAATTCTAGTACCTCTCCTGTTCATCTTCCATATAACTTAGCACAATATCTTATACATAGAAGGTGCATAATAAATATTTTTGATGACCTGATCTCTTTTAATTCTAGTGCTTTTACTTTCTTCACCTTGCATATCGCTTATCATAATGCTTTGTACACAGTAGGTGCATAATAAATGTTTTGATGACCCGATCTCCTTTAATTCTAGTGCTTTTCCTCTATTCATCTTACATAGAACTTAATGCAATACTTTGTACACAGTAGGTGCATAATAAATGTTTTGATCACCCGATCTCTTAATTCTAGTGCTTTTCTCTTCATCTTGCATATAGCTTAGCACAAAACCTTATATATAGTAGGTTCATAATAAATATTTAATGACTGACTGACTTAAGAGATGTTTGTTGGATCAGCTTTAATTTCACAGATGAACTTCCTACACAGATAATCACTGATCTCTTGAAATATCAGTATCAGTGATGTGTTGCTCTAGTTCTATTTCCTGTCTTATCATATGGATGGTCACACTATTTTACTATTTTTGAGAAATCTACAGATTTCTCAACAGACCTAATCACATTCAAACAATTTTATATTTTAGATGACACTATTTTTTGCTTTGTCACATTCTTCTACTCACCAACTTTTCCTACATTATTTTGGAATTCTTTTCACTTTTTCTGGTATTTATTAAAATTATTTTTGGCTTCTTTCCTAGATATATTTCTGCCATCCTGTCTGCCACTCCTCACCTTTCCAAATAAAACAGAGACTAGAGAGCAATTTTTGAACCTTTTCTACATTCTCAAAGAAGGGAAAGCAGCCTGTATTTTTTTGCATATTTATGTCAAATCACTTAGGCAAGGACACAAGCATAGTATATATCTGGAGGTCATTCTGTCAGTGCCTACCCAGGCATATCCTGCACAATGTGGCCTCATTCAATGTAGTTTCACAATAAAATTACAAGTACATTAAACTCTACTCTGTAGTTTTATTATGAGAACCCACTGTGACAGCGTTCGGCTGATTTTACACACACACACATACACACATACATACATACATATATGTGTGTATATATGAATGTGTGTGTATATACACACACACAAATATATATGGTGTGGCATGCCAATGAGAGAAATGATTTTTAAATAATATATAGGGGAGATCCAGAATTTTTTCCCTTCCTCATTTTGATACTGGGTCAAAGCTTAGTACTCTGAAGGGCAGGG
Source organism: Pseudocheirus occidentalis (assembly GCA_028646575.1). Lineage (NCBI taxonomy): Eukaryota > Metazoa > Chordata > Mammalia > Diprotodontia > Pseudocheiridae > Pseudocheirus > Pseudocheirus occidentalis. Next base: position 5,944 of record JAQQSW010020261.1, read on the forward strand.
CAGATAATGAGATGAAATCTTGGAATTGTCATCCCACTCAACTAAAGAATCTTACAAAGATTTTAATCTAAGGTAAATTACAGCTCATTTTGTATTCCAGTCAGCCAGATCAGAGCAGAGGTTGATTGGCCTCCTTTTGTCTAGGGATAAGAGAGAGGACTCTTTGTCCAAATGTCAGAGTCAAATCCCCCAGTCCCTATAGAATAAGACTGTCTCTCATTATAATATTCATTCATCTCATTAATTGCCACCCTCACAAACACCCATTCTTCTGAGGGCATATAAGCCTTGAGAAGATTCCACAAGGGATCTTTGGCATGTGAGTCTGCCACTGACTCCTTTTATTAATTACATGCTGGCATGATTAATAAAATGATTAATTACCCAGAAACTATTTCTCTTGACTTTTTATATATCACCCTCATGGCCTTCAATCTTTTGAGTCTCCGTTGCAAAGGTCCACAAAACAACTACCCATGTGTTGAATCTGTGTGCTACTGGGTCCCCTTCTAACGTCAGATGGAAATTCTATGAGACCATGGTCTTTAAACCACACTGGTCACTTCTTGTTCTTGTAGGACTTGGTACACTGAGAGACTCTTCTCCTATAGAATACAGGAGTGGCCCAAACTTTCCTTTGTATGTTTTACCTATGTGTCTTGAACCAAGTACGTGAGTGAATTCGGAGCTTCCCTCAAATCCAGGCAGATTTCTTTGGGCTCGAGTGTGGCTTCTGAAATGTGCTAGCCAGGTGATCCCAGGCAAGTGACTTAACACTTTTAGGCAGCTCTCTAACATAAATTGCAGGAATGGGGCTGACATTAGTAGATATATTTTCCTTGCCTACGAGGTCTCTATGCCAATTAAATCACAGTTTCAGGCCCTAACCATAGCCTTAGGAACTGGACTCAGGGGAGAATATAAGGTCAGTGATGCTGGGGAATGATTAACTTTGGTCTTCACATTTTCAGTGCCTGCCAGAATCACTGAAACAAGTAAGCCCCTTAGAAATGAATAATGAATTGAGGTGTATCTCATTTTTCCTCATTCTGGGAAAATAAGGAGTCCTGGAGTGGATCCTTATTGGTGGCACAAAGGAATTGGAAGATTGATTTGATCTGGCCGTATTCCTGGAGGGCCAGTAGCCCCTGGGACCACTCCAGTGAGGCTTGTTTCTGAACCTGTGATTTTGAGGCATATAATCTCAAACAGTGAATGAGGATTAGATGAAAAGAGAAAGTAGTCTCTCATTTCAGCATATATATTATCCAACTGGAAGGAAGATTAGTGGCTATCTAACCTAACCATCTAATTTTGCACATGAAGAGCTGAGTTCTAGAGAGTTTAAATGACCTGACCAAGGTCATACATGTAGTATGAAGCAGGAGTTAGGATTTGACTCATTGGTTTGATGTAACTCATCTTACCCCTGTACCCATCACATGAGGTGGGTTTTATCATCATGTCCATTTTACAAATAAGGAAATGAGGATGGATGGTTTATCTAGATTCACACAGCCAGTGAGTGTCTAAGGTTGTTTTTTAATTCATGTGCCTCTGACTGTGAGTCCTGGACTCTACTGTTGGGGAACTTGACTGTCCCCGTAGCAGCTGGAGAAATCAGGAAAGGCTTCACATAGAAGATGGAGCCTATGATGTTGCTCCTATCTCTTCCTTTTGCCCTTTCATTTACTTCTATCACTAATATTTGACTCAGCCCTCCCACTTGGTAATCTATTGAGGTCAAGTACCATTTGGCCACTGGGATGCTGTCAAAACTGATACCATGGCCTGGAGAGGAAACAAAGCCTACCTTCTAAAAAACTCCCCATCACTGACTAAAGGGCAGCTGGTTGCTAGGCAGTGAGCAATAAACAGACACTGGCAGAGGATAGCACCCTATTTATTATTTTTCTACGTTTGAGGTTACTTCCGTAGTGAGAGCTCACTACAAAGGCCACGGAGAGATGATGGTTATATCTGCTGAATATTAGGCTCAAGGTTACCCAGTCAAGCATAATTCTTGTTGTTCTGATCCTGTTTGTGTCTGCAAGTACCTTTAATAGGATGTCACTCCAAATCACTGAAATGTAAAGATGAGCGCTGTGATTTACATTGTGCTACAGAATGATTTCTGTTTCCCTGAGGACTGCAGGAGTGAGCAATTATACCAGTGACATTGTATGTTAATGTTGAGCTGCTCCTGGAAACTAAGGCCAGCACTAGATGTAACCTGGCTGGACAAGATGGCCAACTTCTCTCTGAGATGTCTGCTAGAGAGGGAGAGTGCATAGTAGCAAAGGTCTCCAGGTCCTAGACAGAGTGCGAGGTGAGTATACACTCTGGATTGATCTAGGAAAACGATCGCCTGAACGCCGCCTCATTTATGGCTTAGAGATGCTGAGGATTTACTACCAGAATTTACTACTCACTACCAGATGACAGGACAACCAGTTCTGAAATCCAGAAGGATATCATGTCCTTGAGGACTGTTCTCACCCGACCTATCCATCACTTCCGAGGAAGGGGACAAGGGAATAGGAATAAAGGCAGTGATCTACTTCTCCAGCTCCGTTTCCTGGTACATTTGACACAATTTTAGTTAGGATTTAATGCCACAACATCTTCCCCACCCCATCACCATTACCTCACATCACCTTGGGTAACTGAGTTTCTGATAAAAAGAAATGAGAAGGCAGAATGGGATTTCTTCACTAACAGATGCCTCACACACCCCTAAGTCACAGAATCTGAGGGGTAGAGGCATCTCAGAGGCCATCCTTCCAAATGCTGAATTCTCCAAGGAAGAAACCCCCTGACAGCATACCTATGGCCATTTGGGCTTTACTTGAAGAATTCCTCTAAGGAGGAAACCCCCAGCACCAGGGTTATCCCATAACACTTTGGAATAGTTATGATGAGAAGAAAATTTATCTTTCTAAAGAGTCTGTACTTGCCTTTTTGAAACTCCTGCCCATTGAACCTAGTTCAGCCATTTAAAACAAAGCAGGACAGTGAAAGTAGGTGGCATGACAGATCGAGAGTCAGAGGATCTGGGATTGAACTCTGGATCTGTCACTCACTAGCTCTGTCACCGTGGATAAGTCACTGTATCTCTTTGTAACTCAGTCTCTCTACCTGTCAAGTCAGGGGATTGAGATCCCATAATGCTATATTATCACATAACCTGGCAAATTTAAGCTCTCCTGCACCTGGAAACCTTTGAGATATATGGAGACAGCTGTCATGTTTTCTCCACTCCCGAACCTTCTGTTCCTTGACCTTGACATTCTCAGCTCCTTTACCCGACCTTCACAGAGCTTGCACTCAGGTCTTCTGACTGCAGGTCTAGGATATTTTCCATTGTTTTATGTTGCCTTGTACTGTGAAGAAGGCAGAGCAAAGTGGAAGATGAAAAGATAAATCAGATGTGACCAGGGCTATGGAGTTGCTCATATCTAGGATGATATTCATATCTAAGGCACTGGTTCTCAATCTGTGGGTTATGTTCAATTTAAATACATCCTGCATATCAGATATTTACATTATGATTCATAACAGTAGCAAAATTACAGTTATGAAGTAGCAATGAAAATAACTTTATGGTTGGGGGTCACCACAACATGAGGAACTGTATTAAAGGGTCGTGGCATTAGGAAGGTTGAGAACCGCTGAATTCTAAGGTCACACCAGGAATAGGGATATAACACTATCTAATGTGTTACACAATTAAAAAGTGAATCATGAGTCCAGTCTTATATTAAGGTAATATGAGAGAAAATATTTGGCCTTTCAGATCTCATGACATCACTGATAAAGTAATAAAAGTGACTTTTGGTATCAAGGATTATAATGTCTCTTCGTGAAAAATTACAGATCCAGAAGAAGTAGATGAAACTATAGAATATTTCAAGGCAATACTTTGGTAGACCCATGTTCTCATTGATGTGAGTATTTCATTTTCTTGTTGGGAACTCAATTTTCCACAGTCCTACGGGCAATGCAGTGGCTGACAATACTTTATGCAAACTCTGGGAACATTTTCAGCATGCTGAGTAAGAGATTGAATACAAACTGCTTTGAAAGAGGGAAAAATGCAAGATGTGAGCAGGGAAGAAAGTAGGAAGAAAAGGGAGGGGGAGCAGAAGGGGAAAGGAGCAGGGGGAAGAGGAGGAGAAGGAAGAGGAAGAAGAGGAGAAGGAAGAAGAGGAGGAGGAAGAGAAGAAGGTAGAGGAAGAAATAGAGGAGGAGGAGGAAGAAGAAGAGGAGGAGGAAGCTGTGGCAGTGGAGCCAAGAGGCTATTCTACAACTACTACAAATATGAGGTTTCCCTCCTCCCATTCAGGAAAGCCATACATAATGATGCCTTCCTCCCAAGGAATGCCTTGTCACCCTAAGGAAGCAATATCTATCAGATTTCAAAGCTTGTCAAATCAGGTGATAAGATGCAACATCCTTTAAGTCCTGAGGTTCCGGGGTGGAGCCAAGATGGTGGTGTAGAAGCATCAAAGCACCACAGCTCCCACACAAACACCCTAAAAATTCATAAAAGGGGACTCTAAAACAGATTTTCAAGCTCCAAAACTCTCCAAAAGACAGAAAACACATCTGTTGCTACAGGCAGCTCAGCAGGTGGGGCTCTTCACAGCAGTCTGGGAGCCGCAGCAGAAACCCCTGGCCGGATCAGCCCCTGGGGCAATCAGGTGGAGCCCAGTCTGTAGGAGAGCAGATCACCTGCACTGGAGGCACAGTTATCACATTTATCAGGCCAGAAGAATAAAAGGCTAAGAGAAAGGTCAGTAGATTTTGCTAAATTTGGGGAAGAGCAGGTCCAGCCAAACTGCTCCCAGGGCAAGGAAGCAGTGGGAGGTGGCTGTGGCAGCAGGAAGGGCTGAGAGCAGCAGCGGCCTCCACTGGGCTGCTTCAGAGCCCTCAGCCTGCAGAT
>JAQQSW010020262.1:0-10888 GCA_028646575.1 Pseudocheirus occidentalis
TAGGGAAAAAAAGGGGAGAAAATTTGTAACTCAAAACCTTGTGGAAATGAATGATGTAACCAAGAAAATAAATTAAAATTTAAAAAAAAAAATAAAGCATATGTGTTGAAAGATTCAAAAAAAAAAAAGATTCCTTCCAGTTCTAGGCTTACTTAGCTGCTGAGGAATTTGCCATTACAATGTAGGGAAGGTTTTATTTAATCCTCATATTGCAGAGCCGATTTATACTTGAGATATTGACCATAAGAAAAACCTGCTTCCTCTTCTGATGATCATCAAACATCCTTTTACTTTCCTTCAGAACCAATGTGGTTCACACGACTTCTAGGACTTTGCCAGTGAAGGCATAGATCCAGGTTGTTCCTCTGTGCCATGATCCCCTAATGTACTGATCTCTTTAGTATTAGTAAGGGCAAGATCTGCGAGTTTCATCCTCCCAATCAGGTCACCATGTTTGATACTCCTTGGAGCATGGGACTCCCCTCAAGGGTAACTCTGATGCATAGCCCCTTCTCTCTCTTTGTAGAGATTTGCCTGTTTATGCATCCAGAAGCTACCAAATGAGTTTTCTTTGTATGAAGGGTTATTACCTGAATGCCTCCCACACTGTATGCTTTGCAATCAATCAACAAACATTTATTAATTACTTTCTATGTACCAGACACCAGGAAAGGCACTTGGGGTTCAAGTACAAAGAATGAAACAATCGCTACTAGCAAAGAACTCATCAGAAAAATTTAGTCAAATGAGTGATGAACCCATGTACCTAAGCACAATCATGTAAATTAGTTTCTAAAACAAATAAAACCACTTTTTAGAAACTGATTCAACTGTCACTGAATTGCATTCAGGATTGTTTCTCCGGAAACAGTTTAAGAGATACAGCTTTTCTCTAGCCCATTCTAAGGAATACAAATAAGCTGTGTCATGGAGGTTTGGGCTATAACTAGGCCTGAGGGGATGGGACAGGGGGGAAGTAGACCTTCAGAATCTGACCACAAAATTAAACCCACCAAGGGAGCTGAATTTCTAATTACATTTAAAGGTAGTTTCTGTTGTTGCTGTCTTTGGAGACTAGACAGATACTTTTTAAAGACAGTTTTGGAATTTTAAACATTGGCTGCGAAACAGTGCTTCAGAATTCCCTTCTAAACTCCTTTGAGTTTAGAGTTGACAGAAATTTGTTCATCCATAATTAATGCTTTCTGAGCTAGTCTAGATCTGGTACTAAGAGTCATTTTTGAGGACAGCTATGTTTCTTTGACATTTTTTCCTTTCCCAAGGACTACTGAATCCCCAAAGTCATGGCACTGTTTCAGTGAATTCAAGAGGCAGTGTGGTGTGGTGGATCATGCTAGACTTGGGGTCAATTGGATTTGACTTCCAGTCTTATCTATGGAACTTCTTATTGTGTGACCTTGGGTGTGTAACTTAACCTCTCTGAACCTCGGGTTCATCATATAATGAGTAGTTTGGACTCTGTGATATCTCTGAAGTCCCTTGCAGCTCTAAATAATAATAGTTAGCATTTCTATAATACTTTAAGGTTTGTAAAGTGCTTTTCAAAAATTCTCTAATTTTATCCATATAAGACAACTTTGGGAGGTAGGTGTTATTCTTATCCTCATTTTTTCAGGTTAGTAAACTGAGGTAGATGGAAGTTAAGTGATTTGCCCTGCATCATATAATTAATAAGTGGCTGAGACTGGATTTTCACTTGTCTTCCTGATTCTAGGTACAATACTGTGTCTTTACCTAGCTATTGACCATAAAGATGTTTCTTCCTTCCCGTTCAGTTATGTCTATAGTTCCTTCCCAACTGTAATGAGTTAATATTTTACCCTGCACTTTAATTTCAATCAAATATCAATGAAACACTAAATCAAGTTCTGATTGAACAAATTAGCTTCCCTTCATTTACATTATGTCTCGTCTGGAACTTTGCAATATAGCCAAATTGGTTTGCTCTCTTTTACTTGCACATGTTGCTTTATCCTGTGTCTCTGTGTCTTTTCCTAGGCTGACTCCCATGCCAGGCATGTGATTCAACTTCACCTCTTCCTCATAGGAAACTTCTCTTCTTTTAAGATGCAGTTCAGTTATATAAAAACTGTCCTGATTCCCCTCAACTGCTAGTATCTTCTCTCCAAAACCATCTTTTCTTTATTTTCTTTATATTTATTTAATGTATACTTATTATCTCTCCCATTGAATTGTAATATATTTAAGAGTAGTGATTTAAAATTTTTAAAAATTTGCATCCTAATGCACAGCACAGTTGTTAATGTTGTTCAATTGTTTTCAGTCAAATCTGACTCTTTTTGGTCCCATTTGGGGGCAAGGATACTGGAGTGCTTTACTGTTTCCTTCTCTAGCTCATTTTACAGTTGAGGAAACTGAGGTAAACAGGGTCAAACGATTTGCCCAGGGTTGCACAGCTCGTAAGGGTCTGAGGTCAGATTTGAACTCAGGAAGATGAGTCTTCCTGACTCCAGCTCCAGTGTTCTATCCAATCTGCTACCTATCTGTCTCCGTAGCACAAAGTAGGTGCTTCATACAGCTTGATCAAATGATATTGGTATACATCAAACATACATATAGATATGAGTAATAAATGCATAAAGGAGATATCATGTTCCTTTGGAGGGGAAGGTATTCGTAACTGAGGGTGAGGGAGACAGGAACGAGGAAGGGGGTTTCGAGTGAATGGTACTCAATAAGCATTTATTAAACACTTACTATGTTCATGTTTGGGGTTCTATGCTAATCTTTGGTGATACAAAAATATAGTTCTTGTGCAACTAGTTGGTGCAGTGGGCCTGGAGTCAGAAAGTCCTGAGTTCAAATCCAGCCTCAAACACTTACTAGCTGTGTGACTGGGTAAATCACTTCAGTTCTGTCTTTTCCACCCTTCTTAACTATAAAAGGCAGATAACAGTAACACCTGCCTCTTCTGGGTGTTAGGAGGTTAAATGAGACAGTATTTTTAAAGCTCTTAGCCCAGTGCCTGGCATATAGTAGGCACTTAATAAATGCTTATTCATTTTCTCTTCCTATCTCTGCCATCAAGGCACTCATATTCTGATGGACAACATACAAACAACAAGCTAAATCTGAAGGAAATTTGGGGCTTCAAGAAGTGGAGGTGAGGACAGAGAGTATCCTAAGCATGATTCAAAGGCACAGAGATAATACAGGAAATGTGAGTGATGACCAGCTGCTTTAAGGACCAAGAAAATGGTCTGGAAAATGTCCTCTCTGGGGAGAAGGAGCTCTTAGGATATGGACAAGAACCCTACCTTAGGAATCTAGTGAGAGAAAGGCAGACTAATATCCAAGAATGGGGACCATGACAGGCACAGTTGTCTAGGCAATTTGTATGCTTCTGTTTGTTGTGGTCCTTCTGCTAACGGTAAACACAGCATTAGGAAATGAAAGGGAATGACCTAAAATGTTTCATAGCTCAAATTGGTTGGAAGTGATCAGCAGGTTTCCAATATGTTTATATGTCTCAGTGCACACCCAAGCTGGTTAAAGGGTTTGGCATTTGATTTTTCAGCTTCCTTAGCAAGTGTTTACTTATATCACTAACATGGGGCACTTTGGAAAGGGAGGAGTGAGCTTTCCTAGCATCATTATAGGTTCTATCCACTTAGCTTTCCCATTTTGTCTGTTGCCTTGGATTATGATTAACTTGTACTGACAGGCACTAATCTCTGGTCTCATTACCCTCTTTGCTTGTGCATGCAGGTTTGTCATTCCATAATGAGAACTAAACAGGACATTCAACACAGGCACATGCCAAAGACAGTCCAGAAGAAACAACCAATTAACCCTTTCTCATCAACATACTGACAACTGTAGAATCCTCACAGCAAGGGAGGCTTCAGTAAAACTTCAGCTAAAGTTTAATAACCTCCCCATAGAAATTGGCAGGGGTCAATGAATGTAATGTTTGTAATACAGGAAGTCACACAGAATTTACTGTCAGGGTGAGGCCATGATGAAATAATGACATAGGAAAATTTGTCCCTGAGAGTCTGTCATGATCATTCCCCACTCCCCACCAACCCTACCCTCTTCAGAGACTTCTTTCTCCTCTTGGTTACTATTCAATCCAGTATCTATCCTATGAGAAATAGTGTGGCACAGTAGATAGAGTGCTGGGTTTGGAGTAAGGCAGAGCTTGGCTTGAGTTTTGCCTCAGTTATTTCTTAGCTGTGTGACCTTGAGCCAGTCACTTAACTTCCTTAAGGCTCAAGTTTTCCATCCTCTAAGTTGGGGCTAATAATAGCATCAATTTTTACTGGGTTGGTGTGAAAGTAACAATGAGATGATGTATGTAATGAGCTTTGTAAACCTTAAAGTGATAAATATGAACTTTTAATATTTTTGTTTTTATGATTATTATATGTCCTTGTCTTTGCAGGTGACCCTAAAGAACAATGGAAATATACATATTAGGTATAAGTAAGGGCAGCTAGGTGATACAGTGGATAGAGCACTGGCCCTGAAGTCAGGAAGATCTGAGTTCAAATCTGGCTTCAGATACCAGCTATGCTACCTGTGGCAAGTCCCTTAACTCTGTTTGCCTCAGTTCCCACATCTGTAAAATGAGCTAGAGAAGGAAATGGCCAAACTCCAATGTCTTTGCTGAGAAAACCCCAGATGGGATCACAAAGAATTGGATATGCCTCGTATAACTGAACAACAGCAACAGATATGATTAGGCTGCAGCAAATTATCTATTATGAAGTCACCTGAAAAATGATATCAAAAACCTCAGCAAGGACACGTATGGCCAGAGACAGTTGCAGACCGATCATGTAGCAAGGGTAGATGGCTGATTGTCTTTTACTGTTATCTGTGAAATATTAAAAACAGAGGAAGGCTTCCAGCATGGAGGGTGGATACTTGAGAGAAGATTCAATAATAAATTTAATAATAAGTCTATTATAATATATAATATAATATAATAATAAGTCTAATAAAATCTATAATATAATTTATATAATGCTTTCCATGTGTTAGCTCATTTGGTCCTCACAACAACTCTGTGGGGTGGATGCTGTTCTTTGCATTTTACAGATGAGGGGACTGAGGTTGAGAAACTTGAGGTGTTTATGTCATCAGAGAGCTTCTGTTGGATGGTTGGTATGTTAAGTGTATTTACAGTCACATATCTTGTACATATCTGAGGCAGGTTCAGACTCAGATCTTCCTGAAACCAAGTCTAGAACACTATCCATTATACTACCTAGCTGACTTTATAGTAGCAATAGATATGAACTTCACAGGATGAAAAGACATCAGTCTACACTGGTGCAAGACCACAGAACTGGAACTGAAGGGATCTCAGAGGCCTCCTAGTTAAACACTCACATTTTACAAATGAGGAAACTGAGGCCCAGGGTGGTAAATAACTTCTTTAAACTAGTAGGTAGCAGAACCAGGTACTCAGGTCCTCTGACTAGAGATCCATTTCTTTTTGTCTTTCCATGATGCCTCTGCCAGAACTCTTATGAAAATAGACAAAAGAAAAGTTATAATATCTAGGAAGCCATAAAAGGCAAACACTAGTCCTCCATGAATGTGTTAAGGGAAAGAGGCCTAGACCGTCTTTTGATCTACACAATTGAGTTCCCATTCCAATGGGAGAAATCCAGGTCCAATGACGTGTTGAAGTAATACTACAACATTAGGTTATTTTAAATATTGTAAATATTACATATGATATGTTTGAAAAGTATACAGATTTGGGGATATTTCGTCACCTTTTTAATTATAAGGAAACAATAGCTAATAAGAAGTGATTCTCATGAAAAAGGGAAAACTTCATCTTCAAAATTAGTAGGTAGGAATCAGAAAAGGAGAGCTCAGGTCCCAATCCCCCTCTTTCAGTGATAATTTGCCTTTCACCTAAGGTATTCATAGGTACCTTATCATTTTAGATAGTAGAGCAAACTTAGTTCAATAGTAGGATAGGTAGGAAGACACGTTCATCCTTGGAAATGCTATCTACTTACTTCTTTTATGGAAACTGGCCCAGCCTGCTTTGTGGAAAATATGACCCTGATGGCAGTATGAATCTTAAATGAATGGTACTAATGATTGTTGAATCTTACTTTGAGGTTGATCTAGAAATATAATATTTAAAGTTAAAGGGAGGCTAGGTGGCGCAGTGAATAGAGCCCTGGACTCTTGACACACTAGCTGTGTGACTTTGGGCAAGTCACTTAACCTTGATTGCTCTCCAAAAAGCAAAATAAATAAATAAATAAATAAATAAATAAATAAAGTTAAACAAGAATCTGAGGAATAACTATTTATTTTTACATCTGGGACAAGTATCTAGGCTACATTCCTGGGTGCAGTACAGATGTTGGGGAAAGGGGTAAAAAGCCACAATCTATTATCTTTCTATTTTCATTGATTACTCCTAACCAGATGTGAAACTTAGTTGTTTCTATGCTGCTAAATGAATAACAGTGCTTTAAATTGCAACAGACTGCAGCAATGTGTCAGTCACGCCACCTCAGTTACAGGCATCCAGTAAAGACACAAATCAGGACACAGAATTTATTAAGTAGCACACGTTGGCATATCTTAACTGACTACATGAAAATTCAACTGATAAATCTAGCTCTCCATTCCATTTCTAATGTCTGGGAATCTGGTTGGCCTGGTCCTGACAGAAATGATTCCTGTATAATTACATAGTAATCAAAATATAAATGTAAACAACTACAGGCCCTGCGTTCAGCCATAAAATGTCAGGGCGTGGGTAAACAACGTCAGGTGCTGACTTTTAAAAGGATCAGTGTCATTTATTAATAGAAAATACTTGTTTAGCATCACAAACATGTGAGGCTCTGACTAGCTTTGCTCTGGACTCATTTCCTTGTCTTCCATTCTGTGGGTTTCAGCCAGGTATTGATTAATAGTCAATGGCTCGGTTTCTGGTCAAAAGTTAGGTTACAGTGAAATTTAATTACCCTGTTTGGTCTCAGTGAAACCCGGGCCAAAAGAGAATGATTCATCATGGGCCAGGAATTTAGTACTAGAAATTCATCAGATTTCACTGTAAGAAACAAGTGAAATTCAGTTCAACTAGCATTTAATAATGTCCTACTGTTTACCATAGCACTGTTTAGGGAACACAAAAACAAAAATAAGTGTCCATCTGGATCACAAAAAGAACTTTTACTAGAGAAGTCCTTTGTACCCAGAGCCTTGAGCATATGCACAAAAAGAAGGGTGGGGAATAGGTAATTAAATACCTAAGCACTCTGAGGAGGAATGACCTGAGAGGTGGGAGGAGAACCAGGAAAGAGCAATGTTATGAAAAAAACTAAGAAAGGTCAAAAGGACAAAGATTAAAAAGAAAAAGGACATTGAATTGAACAGTTAAGAAATAATTGGTAAATTTGGAAAGAAGTTTCAATTAAATGGTTCCTAAATGAGAGCAAGGGTTGAGGAACACACCTATTCTTTTTAGAACATTGTAAAGGATAGAGTGTTGGGCCTGGAGTCATGTTCCTGAATTCAAATCCAGCTTTAGACACTGACTAGCTCTATGAAACCAGGCAAGTCGCTTAATCCCGTTTTCCTCAGTTTCTTCATCTGTAAAATGAACTGGAGAAGGAAATGGCAGACCACTCCTGTATCTCTGCCAAGAAAACCCCAAATGGGGTCATGAAGAATCAGACATGACTGAAATGAATCAATAAGTTTCTCCTACTGGATAAAGTGCTGTGGGCAATAGAGGTTTGGGGATTGTGGGATACACTCTAGCAGAGTACCACAGCATAGTAGCAAAAAATTTTTGTTAAAAGGATAGGAAACATAAGTGAGGGGATATTTCAATTTCTAACAGTTGGGGAGAACCCAATAACATTCCTACAGTGAGCTGCTGTAAAAGAACTTATCAATATCATGGGTTAAGAAGTCTAGGTATAAGCCTCCCTGAAGAGGGCCAGCTCATAACTTCTTTTATATGAAATCGAGTTCTTTGTCTGAGAACTAGTTCAGCAATTGGAGCATGAACAACTAATACCATCTAAGACTAGCATTTTTATGATGTATAACACACAAGGACATATAAGAGGTTCAGGCAGAGATCACTAAACATCTAAAACAGAGAGCAATAGTAGCAGCTCCCATTTTATGTTAAGATTTGAAACAGTTTACAAATATTATTTGATTTTTATCTTCTGAACAATTCCAGGCGGCATGTGCCAGTATTTTCTCCATTTTGTAGAGGAGAAAACTGAAGAAGATAGAAGTAAGTGACTCTCCCAGGGTCACACAGCAAGTATCTGAGGTTGAATTTGAATTTTGTTCTTTTTGACTGTAGGTCCTGCTCTCCATCTATCGGCAATCTGTCTTTAAGTAAATAAACTCCTCTGCCAAACTCTGTTAGAGATGGATAGGGTAATATCTCTTTTAAGGATGCAAGTTTCCATGATTGCAAGGAGTTGGAATTGGTGACCCTGGACAAATTACTTAATGTCTCAGTTCCTCAAGCAGCTCTAAGACTGAAAGTTAGAGAAAAGTCATTGATCTATATTAGAAAAGGAAAGTACTCCTTGGGACCTTAGTAAAATAACTGGGTTTGGATTAAAATAATTTGGTAGATTTCTGAAGGGAAGAGTTCTATTATGAAAAGTGGATTGTTAACAACATAACAGGAGTTCCAGAGGGCACAATTGGAAGGACAGCTTTGTCATGCTATATAGTATTATGGAAAATGTGATGAACTTGGAGTTAGAAGATACCCCAGAGAATTCTTGCCTCTGAAAGTTATTAGCTATGGGAATCACATGAAAGAACTGAATCCATCTGAACCTTTGTTTATTCATTTGTTAAATGGGTACCATTTAACAGTAGTTAATACCAGTAGTACAGTACCTTGTAGTGTGGTGGGAAGCAAATGAGATAATGTAGGTAAAACAATTTGTAAATCTTCAAGTGTGTATAAATGCTATTATTATTAATAAAACCTTGAAATTGTTCTATGGAATTTAGCAGCATAGCAGATGAAGTATTCTTTTAGAATGGCATATTCCTTATTTCATATGTGAATATTACAAGTGGATAACTGGAGATTTTCCCATTATTTCTGTGGTGAAAAGAGCTATTTTCATAAAACTGACATTATTCTTACAATTGGTTTTGCCTGGTAGTAGAAATTCATGAACTAATCTCTGTTAAAGTTTAAATTCATTTAAGGATGTAGAGTTTAAAAAGAAAAATCACAACGACATATTTCAATATAGAACGTTGTTTTAAAAGAAAATACTTCCCACAAGAATGGTATTTGAAGTATGATTCAATTCTCTAAAATACTATCAATGTGCAAATTTTTAGGAATATGTACTGAGAGACATATTGCATTTTATCCTCAGTATATTTTATTGCTACAGTGTTCTCGTTGTGGAAACAATGTTTTCTGAAGGACATGTAAAGTGCGAAATTGGAAGTTAAAAGAATAAAACAAAATACTCTATCACCAATATCTTATTGCCTCTTCTGCGGATAACCCCAACAGACTTCTAATTGGTTTACTTACCTCTAATCTCTTCCCTTTCCTGTTCCCTATCCACACAGCTCCCATTCTGATATTCCTAAAATGTGGATCTGATCTGATTTCGTCATTCCCTGCTCAAACATCTCCAGTGGTTCCCTATTTATCTCTAAGTTTACACCTAAACTTTTCTGCTTAGTTTTTCAGTCATTCAGTCGTGCCTGACTCTTCATAACCCTGTGAACCATATTGTTTATGGGGTTTTCTTAGCAAAGAAAAAAAAGTCACCAAAAAAAAAAGGAACAGTATATCATTTCCTTCTTCAGTGGATTAAGATCAAATGAGGTTAAGTGACTTGCCAAGGGTCACATAGCTAGTAAGTGTCTGAGGCTGGATTTGAACTCCAGCCTTTCTGCTTTTAGGCAGAAAGGTACCATGGTGCCTCCTGTTTGACATTTAAAGCCATCCAAAATCTGATATTGCTTTACCTTTCCAGACTTTTTTTGTTTCATACTTCATCAATATTCCAGCCCAATTGGCCTGCTTGCTGTTCTCCACACAAAACACTGTATTTCACAATTTCTCATCTTTGTGTGGGCCTGGAATTCCTTAGGCCTGGAATGCACTTCCTCGCTTTGCCTCTTGGGGTCACCAATTTCTTTTAAGGCTCTGCTCTTACAGGTAACTGCTCTTGATTCTTTCAGTCTGTAGTTTTTCTTTTACTCACCAGACTTACTTTTTACTCACCCTGTATATGTGTTTTACAGCTACATGTGTACGTATCTATTGTTTATCTTGAGCAGAAGCTAAGTTTCTCAAAGACAGGAGCCATTTTTGTTTGTTTTTGTATACCCAGACCCTAGCACAATTCTTGGAACTTAGTAGGTGTTTAACATGTTTGTTAAATTGAATTGAATTGGAACCAAGTGATGAAGAACTAATTCTTGGGGGCTTCTTTGGAATGATCTGGAAGTAAGAAATGGAATAAATATCTTGAGGCCAAATATTTTATATTCCCTGTAATTAAGGGAAGAACCTAAGCTTTCATTTTCTTCTTGGCTGTGCTTTGGACTCTTTGGACTTTGCCAGCATGCATTTTTTCCCCCAACCACTACCCATTTCAGCTCTTTTTAAAATGTGTCTCCTTCTATTAGAATGTAAGCTCTTTGAAGGTAGGAAATATCTTCTTTTTTCCTATATTTATATACCCAATACTTAGCACAGGGTCTAACCCACAAATGGATGGTTAAGAAATGTTTGTTTCCTTCCTTTTTCTCTCTCCCTTTTCCCATCCTTCATTCCTTCTTGCCTTGCCTTTGTAAATTTGTGTCATTGATGTGATTTTTCTGAACAGCCACTTCA
>JAQQSW010020263.1:0-10888 GCA_028646575.1 Pseudocheirus occidentalis
CAATGCTGTCAGGTAAAATTGAAGTTTCTTTCCTATGGCTTATCAGTCACTTGGTTATGCTAGTTTGCAGTCTGGGCCCACCAGCTGTGAAGAATTACACTGCATAATGGAAGTCTTTTAAGTACCTACCATGGTAAATTCTGAGCAAGGAAAAGACAAGATCATAGAGTGGAGAGTGGAGGGAAATATTCCAAAAGAACAATACTATGTAGGACTTCCACTTATATTCCCAGCTGGAGATTCAGTGTAACAATTCCTATTTTTAGTCAAACAAATACACCAACTTTATTTTTTATCAAGTGACATGATCTATTCATCTGAAATATGTTGAGTGGTTAGGTATAAAGAATTTAAATGAATCCTGAAGTGGCTCATCTTTTCTTGTCCTTAAAAGCAGTACTTACTACTTCTATGAAGAAATTAAACTCGGTGAAGAAGCTATTCAGGATTTCCACTTTAAAAACAACTTTTATAGTGCTACACTTAATTGAGGAGACAGATTTTTGCTAAATGCTCTGAGAGGGAAATAGAATGAGAGTTAAGAATAGAAATCATTTTAGAAGTATACTTCAAGGAACTCCCTCCACCCTCCAAAAAGAAAAAGGTGGTCTTTGCACCAAATGTTATTGTCAGATTGATTTAGTTTGGCTTCATTCCAACTGATGAAGCAGAAACTGCCTGTGAGTTAACATTAGCTTCTTTGAAAAGGTCTTGAAAATGTAGAAAGTTCTTCACTTCAGGTTTTAGTGATATTAAAGAATTTTCTGGTGAAT
The DNA here is from genome assembly GCA_028646575.1 of Pseudocheirus occidentalis. Lineage (NCBI taxonomy): Eukaryota > Metazoa > Chordata > Mammalia > Diprotodontia > Pseudocheiridae > Pseudocheirus > Pseudocheirus occidentalis. The sequence continues at coordinate 774 of JAQQSW010020263.1, forward strand.
AAGCACTGAAATCAAAATGTTATTCCATGCTAGAAGCAAGTAATCTGAGAGATGAAGGATGCTATCTCGGCTGCACAATTGTTTTTATTCTCTCCCAAGTCAATACCCATTCAAAACAGGAGTGAAGGAAGATAAGAGAGGATGTTATTGAATGAGAGAAGAGAAGGTATACCTTAAACATACATTGGCTTTGGTTCTTTTGTCAGGTTAGTGTTCTTTAGTAGACCATTTCCATCACAAAAGGATGGCTGTGCACTGCTCTCTGCTGGCTAGCCAATGTTAACAACTTGGCTCCTACTATTTGAGTATTATTGATTCTCTGCATTTACTGCCATTTCAAAATAGTATTTCCTCAGATTTAGTTTAAACACTTAGTTTAAAGTTTAATATTTCACTAAATATATTTTGCTCAGTTTCTTGAGAACAGGATTTTCTTTTCTTTTCTTTGTATTCCAAGTTCTTAGCACAACGTCTGACCCATAGTAAGCACTTCATAATTGTTTGTTGACTATCTGATTACACTAAATCTATTGTTGTCAAGCATTAACTTTGCTTAGCATATATTTTCCATATATTTATTATTATGAGTGTTAGAATGGACATCTGAAATGTTCTTACAGTAGCTGTATCCTTCCCTGTCTCTAGAGGGAGGCCGTGGTAGTCTAGAGCAATACACGAATGTGTTGAAGATGTAGAGCAGATTCATGAGCATTTTCCCTATGAAAGTCATTTTCCCTCATTTTGCTGTCATGTAAAACTCTTTTTACCCCACCTGATGTTTCCTTGGCAAAGATTCTGGAGTGATTTGCCATTTCATTTCCCAGCTCATATTACAGATGAGGAAACTGAGGCAAAATGGGTTAAAAAACTTGCCCAGGTTCATCCAGGATAGTATGTCTCTGAAATCAGGTTTGGGATTTAGGGAGTGAAGTCTTTTGGTATCCAGGCCCTATGTTCTATCAATTATGCCGCCATGCTGTAGCAAGGAAAACATAGAATTATATAAAACAGATAATTAAGATCATCTGTTCATAAATAGAAAGCTGGAAAATATTTCAGAAAGCATTTAATTCTGTGACCTCAATCTATAGATGAAAAAACTGAGGCTTAATTTGGTTCAGTGACTTGCCCCAAATCACATGGTATCAGAGGTGGGTATCGATCCAAATCCTGGGACTCCAGGTCAGTGCTACTTCCTGTGCCATCTTCCCATGGTGCAATGAAGCAAGCACAAGATTTGGAGATAGAAGATCTGACTTTGAGCCCTAATTGTAGCACAAGATAAAGTCCTGCCCCTACCACTTATTTTTTGTGTAAACTGGAAAAATTCTCTTTTCTTAGACTTCATAGTTCTCATCAGAAAAATTGAGAAGATTTTATGAGATGACCTTTAAAGTCCCTACCAAATCTAAACTTATGATCCAAGCATCTTTAAGGGCTATAAAAACCCCAAACTCTTGAAGAATGATTGTATCCTACACACACACACACACACACACACACACACACACACACACACACACACACACACACTATCTATCTATCTATATAGATAGATAGATATAAAGATATAGATTTATAGATATAAATATATATGTTTAAATACACACACATATATGTATATGTATATAAATATGTATAGGTATAGGCATAGATATAGATATAGATATAGTTGTATATATAGTTATAGATGTAGTTATAGATATAGTTATAGTAATAGATATAGATATTTACTGTCTGGTGCTTTACATAGGTAGTAAGACAAAGACTGATATCTGTCACAAGGGTTGTAGATGGCAAGGGTCAAGATACTATAATTCTCTAGGGTTTTTTTCCTTTTTTTCCCTCTTCCTTTTGTAGGGCCACAGGTTAATGCAGGACCTAGAGTTAGGATCACTTCTTTTCCTGAGTTCAAATCTGGCCTCAGACACATACTAACTGTGTGATCCTGGGCAAGTCAATTAACTCTATATGCTTGTTTCCTCATCTGTAAAAAAAAATTAATAAATTGTAAAAGGAAATAACAAACCATTATGGCATTGTTGTCAGGAAAACCCTAATGGGTATCACAAAGAGTCAGACCCAACCATAAAACAACTGAACAACAACATCAGTTAGGATGGTCTTAATTTTTTTAAAGCATACCTGTTCTTCTTAATGACTCCCTGTCTAACTACAAAAGTTCACTTCCTCATTGAGTATAATGTTTTCAAAATGTCACTAGAGTAAATAAAGAAAAATAAAAGCAGAAAAAGAAATAAAGATTTCCAAAAGCCTTGGGGCAGTTTTAAGGTATAAAGCTTAAAACTGCCCTAAGCCTTTTGGGACATTCTGCACAGCAAATTGTCCTAAGGCTTAGGTGGAGTACTTAGCAGATTTTAGGAAAAGAGGCATGGGCTCATTTTTTTTCTGGCTCTCAGACAGATAACTCTCCACTGATTAATCTTTCACTCAATTTGTTACAACTGTATAGGAAAAACATATCTGAGAAGCAGCAGTGGACTGTTATATCCCTTCTGAAAACACATCTGCAATCCTATTTCAACACAGCTAACATGTGAAGACTGGCATTAGAAAACAAACTTAATCTCTTTCTATTCATTACCAGAAAATTCAGTTACATATGATGTTCATATTCATTTTAACATTTCTCAGCAAACTAGAGGGGTAGGAAGAAAAAGAAAGAAAGAGTAGAGAAGGAGAAAGTGTAAGATAGAGACAGAGAAAGACACACAAACATGCACACATACAAGCACACAGAAACAGAGACAGAGACACAGTGAGAGAGGTTCCTGGGACAATGATCCTAGATACAGATTATTTGCAAATAGTCACTCAAAAGTGTTTAGAAACTAAGATCTAGAATAATATCAATATTTCAAAGGGACTTCATTAAACTCTAAGGCAATTGTGTCATTTACCAGAGTTAAATCTGACAGATAAGTCTGTCAAAATTTTAATGCAACTAATAGTAGATATGTGTGCAGTATCATCCAGTACAGTATGACACTGACTAGGTTAGAAAGAAAAGGAGGTAGAAAATGGAGTAGATTGAAAATTATCATCTTTTCCACTTAGAAGCTGAATTTTGGAAGATGATTTGGAACTGTCTAGCTAGCCTCTTCTGGTTTCTGTGTACTCTATTTAACTTAAAAGTAGAAAAAATGATAACAAATACCATTGGAGATGGAGACCAGTAGGAAAACTGGTACAACCTTCCTATTTGAGTAGCACACTCTCCTCACTATAGTGGAGAAGGGAACTGACATCATCTTAGGGAAGTGAGGTAGAGGAAGGAAGATAATGTCCCCATTGTCAACAATGAAAATGAATTGTCACACTTCTAATGAAAGTGTAGGATAAACATAGTGGGGAAATAAATGACTAGGGACAGAAAGCAACCCTTAAATAAAAGTCAGGTTTGAAGGGAAAATCATAATTTTGACTTCTTCTGACAATTAAATGGTAACTCATTCCCAAAATCCAGCACGATGTACATTTTAAGAAATAATTAACCCATTATAAGATTGATTTGGAATTATTAATAACAGATGCCACATGTCTTTTCATGTCGTTTCAATATGGTGGCTTAGATACTGTAGAAACAATATTACTAAAGATCAGCTTACTATATATTCCTTTAAGCCCTCTTCCAGCAGATAAGCAGAGACTGAATATGTGTTCTGGAGGGAGACTACCAGTGGTAATAGACTAAAATTCATAGAAGGGAATGAATACCACCTGGACCATATGATTTCCATCAGTCTGTTAAATTTACTGCCTCAATGGGTATGGATTGATTTATGATAAGATTTTGTGTGTTTCTTCAAATTGCCCACCTGATGTTAACTTTATCATTTCTATGTTAAAAAACATACACAACTTTAAAGCTAAAATAAGGGATGAAAGAGAAGACTGAACAGAGAGATGGATGGTTATGTCTGATTCCCCCTCTGTGTGGATACTGGTTATATTGCATGCAAAACTGGTTTGTCCAGACTGTGAAATGTATGAATACCATAAGGGATTTATCCAGTGCTACTCATATTCCAAAATGATGGTTACTTCCTTCCAAGGCATTCTTCTGTTCACTTAAGAATGATGACTTTCAGATGGGAGTGTTACCCACAAAGAATGTTCTACATGTGAAGTTTTAGAAAGATTCTACAGTTCTTACATTAATGCCCATCAAGTTTACCTGGTTTGATTGTGCAAACAGACATAGAAATTGTCATTGGTTTTATATCCTCAAGCACTTTATTTCGTAAAATGTACATTGGAATAAGTTAGTGAATTTGATTTGCACTTTTGGACATTTTAAGATAGTGGATATTTGAAGGGATTTGTGCTGTTGGATTTTTTTTTCTTTTACTATTCAGAAAGCAAGATGATGTTATAAAACTGAAGATTTTAAGAAAAGTCTACTAAAGACATCTGTAGTAGATCAACAAAAATTTATCCTTTGGATAAATTATTTCTTTAATGATAATGGAATAGGATGGGTCTAAATATTTATTCATACATATATTTGTATGTACACATTTGTACATATATACATGCATACATACATACACATACTATTACACTGGAAAATAAATGTTGATTACTGTATATGTATGTATGTATGTGTATGAATGTCTGTATGTGTTTGATTTGATAAATATTTTCCAATTACATTTAAAATTTTAAACTTTTGTTTTTAAAAATTTTTTATTCCAATTTTTCTCCCTCTCTCCTGCCTCTATACAGTCCTTGAGAAGGCATACAATGATATTGATTATGTATGTGAAGTAATGAAAAATATATTTCCATATTAGCCATGTTACAAAAGAAAACAGAACAAAAAAAGGCAAAGTTAAAAAAGGAAGCATACTCAATCTGCATTCAGAGTTCATCAGTTCTCTCTTTTGAGGTGTATAATATTTTTTCATCCTGCATGCTTTGCAACTGTCTTGGATCATTACATTTATCAGAGTAACTAAGACTTTCAGTGTTGATCATCTCTACCATATCACTGTTACTATGTACAGTATCTCCTGGTTCTGTTCAATTCACTTGACATCAATCAGTATAAATCTTCCAAGGCTTTTCTGAAACCATCCTATTTGTCATTTTTAATTTTTTTAGTATTTTATATTTTCCTCAATTACGTGAAAAAACAACTTGAACATTTATTTAAAAAACTTTGTGTTTCAAATTTTCTCCCTTCCTCCATTCCCATTCCCCTCATTAAGACGGCAAACAATTCAATATCTTATACTTATGTAATTATTCAAAACATGTGACCACCTTAGTCATGTAGTGAAAGAAATCATAGAATAGCAAAAACCCTCCAAAAAAAACCTAAAAAATGTTTGTTTCAATCTGTATTCAGGTAACAACCTTTCTTTTTCTAGGAATGCATAGAAAGTACTTTTCAAAATGAGTCCTTTAAAGTTGTCTTGGATCAGTTTATTGCTGTGAATAGATGAGTCATTATCAGCTGCTTCTCTTACAATAATCCTGTTACTTTGTACACAGTGCGTTTTATTTGCATCAGCTCATGTAAGTCTTTCTAGGCTTTTCTGAGAACATCCTGATCAACATCTCTTATACAACAAAATTATTCCATCAAAATCACATACAATTTATGCAGCCATTCCCCAGTTCATGAGGATTCCCTAAATCCCCAATTGTTTTCCACCAGAAAATATTTTTGTGCATATAGATCCTTTTCTTTTTTTGTCTCTGTAGATACATACCTAGTGCTGATATGGCTAAGTCAAAGGGTACATAAGTTTCTTTGTTTGTTTTTTAATAACTTTTTGGGCATAGTTCCAAATGGCTCTACAGAATGGATGAATTAGGCCATATTTTCACCAACCATGTATTAATTTCTCATTTTTTCTTATATCCCTTCCAATATTTGTCTTTTTTTCTTTTCCATCTTAACAGCCAATCTAATAGGAATGAGGTAGTATTATTTTAATTGTTTTAACTGTTTCAATTTGCATGTCTCCAAGTAATAAAGTTACAGTATTTTTCATATGACTATGAATAGCTTTGATTACTTCACCTGAAAACTGATCAAAACTTTTTCTCATTTATTAATTGGGGAATGGCCCTTTTTTTAAAATTTGACACAGTTCTTTACATGTGTGAGAAAGAGGAACTTCATCAATTTTTTTTACAGTTGTTTTTGCTAACTGTGTTTCCCTCCATCTTATTTCTCTCCCTTTTTATTCTATGTTCTTTCACCATGTCTCTTTTCAAAAACGTATTGATTCTCACTCCTCTTCCCCAAATCTCCCCTCCATTCTATCACTCCCACATTCTCTAATCCCATTTCCCTCCTACTTTACAGTAGTGGAAGATAGATTTCTATAACCAATTGAGTGTGTATGTTATTGCCTCTGAGTGAATTTTAATGGGATTAAAGTTCATAGACTTCCTCTCAACTTCTCCATCTTCCCCTCCACTGTAAAAACTTTTTCCTTGCTACTTTTATGTGAGATAATCTACCCCATTATGCCTTTTCCTTTCACTTTCTCCCAGTGCATTCTCCTCTCAACCCTTAATTTTATTGTTTTTTTAGATAATATCCCTTCATATACAAGTAATACTTGTACCTTTTGTCTGTGTATACTGCTTCTAACTCCTCTAGTAATGAAAAAGATATTATGAATTATGAGCATCATTTTCCCATTCAAGAATGTAAACAATTTAACTTTATTAAATCCTTTATGATTTCTCTTTCCTGTTTACCTTTTTATAATTCTATTAAATCTTGTTTTTTTAATGAAAGAAGTTATTCATCTCAGATCTTTTCATCAAGAACAAGTGGAAATGGGGTGACTAGGAGGTGTAGTGAATGGAGTACCAGTCCTAGAGTCAGGAGGACCTGAGTACACATCCAGCCTCAGACATTAAATGCTTACTATCCATATGACCTTAGCAAGTAAGTTAACCCCAACTGCCCTGCCTCTCTCCCTCCAAAAAAAGCAAAAAAAGGATATTTGGAAGTCTTCTCTTTCATTGAATACCCATAACTCCTTCCCTCCTTGAAAGATTTAACTCATTTTTGAGCAGATGATTCTTGTTTGGAATTGGTTGACATTCTAGAAGGCTCCTTTGCATTCTAGAATGTCATTTTCAAAGATTTCATATCCTTTAATGTAGAAGCTCCTACATTTTGTGTTATCATGACTGTGGCTCCATGATACTTGAATTTTTTTCTTTCTGAATGCTTGTAATATTTTCTCCTTGATGCTAGAACTCTGGAATTTGGCTAAAATTTGCCTGTGAGTTTTCATTTGGGGATCTATTTCAGGATGTAATCAGTGGATTCTTTCAATTTCTATTTTACCCACTGGCTCTAGAATATCAGGGCAGTTTTCTCTGATAATTTCCTCAGAGATACTGTTTTGACTCTTTTTTATTTATCATGGCTTTCACATAGTTCAATAATTTTTAAAGTATTCTCCTGGGTCTGTTTACACGTCAGTTGTATTTTTTTTCATTGAGATATTTCACATTGTCCTCTATTTTTCATTGTTTTGTTTTTGCTTTATTGTTTCTTGATTTTTAATGAAGTCATTAGCTTCTTTTTTCTCAATTCTATTTTATGTTAATTTATTTATTTTTAGTGTCAAACTTTCACTTCCATAAGTTTTAAATTTTCTTCCTCTGCCCCTCTACCCATACACTTTTATATAGGCTCTACATATACATTCTTATTAAACATATTTGATTGATTTCTCTTATTTCTCTATTTTATTCATGTAAGCATTCAGAGATATAAATTTCCCTTAAGAACTACTTTTGTTGCGTCTCATAAGTTTTTGTATTTGGCTGATTATTGTCATTCTTTTGTATCAGTTGTTGATTGTATCCATAATTTGTTTTTGTGACACAAATTCTTTAGGATTAGATTATTTAGTTTCTAATTAAATTTAGTCTCTCTTTCCATAGCCCTTTATTACATATGCTTTTTATTATGTCATGATCTGAAATGGATGAATTTAATATAGCTGTTTTTCTGCACTGGATTGTGAGGTTTGTATGGCCTAGTATGTTACCAGTTTTTGTGCATGTGTCATGTACTACTGAGAAAAAAAGGTATATTCCTTTCTTTCTTCATTTAATTTTCTCCAGAGGTCTACCATATCTACCTTTTCTAAAATTCTATTCACCTCCTTAACTTTCTTATGTGTTTTGAGGTTAGATTTATCAAGTTCAGAGAGTGGAGTTTTGGAGTAGTCTACTAGTATAGTTTTACTCTCTATTTATTCCTATAACACCCTCAACTTCTTTAAGAATTGGGCTAGTATACTACTTAGTGCATATTTGTTTAGTAATGATTATTACTTTGCTATCTATGCTGACTTTTAGCATGATATAATTTCTTTTCTTATCTCTTGAGTTGAATCTATTTTTGTTTTGTTTTATCTGAAATTAGAACTACTACCCTTTATTTTTTTACTTCAAGGGTAGCATAATATAACCTGCTCCAGCCTTTTACCCTTACCCAGTGTGTTCAAACCTATATTTCAAATGTGTTCCTTGAGGAGTCAAGATGGCAGTGTAGAAGCAAGACAACTTTGCAGCTCCTCCCATAACTACTTCAAATACCTAAAAATATGATTCTAAACAAATTTCACAGCTTCAGAAACAAGGCTCCCACTGAAGGCAGCCCAGCAGCCATGATGGGACCGGCTCATCCCAGAGGGCTGAAAGCCAATACCAGTAGTGCCTGTAGCCCCAGGGTGGCCAGGAAAAGTGGTGGCTTGAGAATTCAGGAGTGTGGGTCACCAGCACCTGTGGCAGTTTCCAGAATTATCAACCCATAAGAACCAAGAACAAAGTGAAAGGTCAGTGGAATTCAGCTAAATTTGAGGGGAGAAAAAATGGTAAGGCTGTCTGCCCCCAGCACAAGAAAGCAGCAAAAGTGGCAGCCCTGCAGCTGCCTCCAAGTGGCTGCTTCAGAGCTCATGGCCTGCAGATTTCAGGGGGGGACAAGCAATCATTCAGAGGCTAAGTGCTCTTGCCTTACCCTGGCTGGATCAGGATCACGGACTTGGGTGGTAGTCCTGAGGTATGTGATCAGTAAGCCAAAGCTGGTGGGGGCTGCAAAGACAGTTGCCTCCTGATAGCTCCAGCAGATGTGAAAACCCCAGTGATTTGGGACAGAGCTTCCCCGTCTGGAAGCAGAATTCCAGAGCTAAACAAAAGTCAAGTAATTGACTGGCAACATGAGCACACAAAGGAAGCAAAGCAATTCAACTTTAGATTCCTTTTTTGAGGACAAAAATGATCAAAGCATGCAATGGGAGGAAGATAACAGAGTCAGAACTCCCACACCAAAAGCCTTCTCACTTCTAATTTTAATGGACTCATGTTCTTCACTCAACTTTTGTGCCCTTTTCAAGTTAGCTAATTTTAGCTTTTAAGGAGTTTTTTTTCTTCAGTGAATTTTTGCTTCATCTCCATTTGGCCAATTCTGCTTTTCATTGTATCCTTCATGTCAGGTTTTGGGAATTTTTTTTTTACTATTTTACCTATTCTGTTTTTTTAAGATGTTATTTTCTTCAGTATTTTTATGTGTGTCACCTTTACTAAGCTGTTGGCTCTTTTTCATTATTTTCTTGAATCACTCTCATTTCTCTTCTCAATTGTTCCTCTACCTCTCTTACTTGATCTTCAAAATCTTTTTATAACCATTCCATGTCCTGAGACATTTTTGTTCTTGGCGTCTTTGGATGTAGGAGCTTTGAATTTGTTATCTTCTTCTAAATGTTTATTTTGACCTTATTACTGTAGTGATCTTTCGCAGTAAGTATCTTTCTGTTTTCTCATTTTGTACTCTATTTCTTGACTTTTATCTTTGTTACAGTGGGACTCTATTTCCAGAATAGAACATCCAGTGCCCCAAACTTCAGCTTTTCTGTGCAGCTGTATTCAGAAATATGAACTTTTAATTTTTTTGCTCCAAGGTACTGTGTTCAAAGTAGATGTATTTACTTCTCTCCTCATATTTACTGTGATCTGTGATTATCCACAAGAACTGTTTTCTGCCCTGGAACTGAAGAGGTTCCCTTCTCCACTGCAGCTGCAAAGTCTGGTGTGCTAGTGCTTCT
>JAQQSW010020264.1:0-10887 GCA_028646575.1 Pseudocheirus occidentalis
TGTTTCATGTGAAGTTATTTGTAAAACCTATATTTGATTGGTTGCCGCTATGGGGGTAGGGAGTATGACAGGGAGGTGGAGAAAATTTGGAACTCAAGGGATTGTGGAGTGGCATGTGATAAACTAAAATAAATACGTTTTAAAAAATAACATATAGTATAAATATATATGCGTATGTGTGTATGTATACATATTATATGAAAAATCTCATAACAAAGATGCCAATTAAATTTATCAACAAAGACAGTAACAACTTGAACTTACAGAATGTTCTCCTCTGGTCACCTCAAAAGCCCTTGGCATAGAAAAAGCTAGTGGAGTTGCACTTAAGACCTCAGAGAGGCTGGGGTCTGTTCAAGGTGAAACAGCTTTCTCTTCCAGTCTACCAGCCTGCCCTTCTAAGCACCACATTAAGACAAAATTACCAAAATACAGAGCAATAGAATAAAAATAGAATTAAATACAGGGACTTTATTGGTTTTGTTTTGTTTTTTCCTCTCTTGAATGAGGATGACTTTTCTTTAACCTTTTCTTCTCTCAGTGTATTCCCAGCTGGTTTTCAGTCTGTGTCCCACTACTAATTCCAATTTAAAACTGTGTTTCTACTCATTCTCTGTTAAAAGCCAGGATGGCAGGAATATCTCTTACTTAGGTTTCAAAGAGGTAACTTTTGCTCCCATAACCTTCAGAATCAGCCTTTTTCTTACATCCAAACCTCCTTTCTGTAACCTGTTCTTCAAAATGCCCCATCCCCCACCTCTCCACTCTTTGCTAAGATTCCCTCTGGAACCAGTCTTCTCTGTCCTTCAGAGCTGCTGAGTTGGAACAATTCAACTCGGAGCTGCCCTTTTTATACCAGGAACCTCTAATGAGGCCACTCTGCCTCAGCTAATTTCAATTACACACCTCAAGCTGGAGCTGGATGAATGACTTAGTAAGTATTTTTTAAGGGCCAGCCATACTTAGATATGGAACCAACATATGTTCTCTGCAAAGCTAACAACTTTAAGCAAACAGATTTCTTCACAAAGAGTGCCAAAGACAGACTTTGTCTACTTTACATTTTCACCCGGGGCCTCCCTGTTCACAGATTCAGAATATATGTGTGGCAAGATACATCACAAGTATGCTGAAAACATTTCTGTGTGCAGCATAAACCAAAGCATCATTTTTGGGAGCGCCACATATCACTGCCTCTTCAGTTGCAGTATAGAGTGATATGATATTCTAAAATAAAACAATTTACTGCCCCAAATTGCAAATGATACCAAGCTAACATGTCTCACTGACTTAAAGATAGAACTATAAACCCTTTCCTCCATTTATTCATTAGTGTAGATTGGAGAGTATGTTTAGGCCAAATGAAAATACTCTTCTTTAATCCAAGATATATTTAATAAGCATCTACTATGGGCAAGCCACTATGCCTTGTACCAACCTTAGACCAACCACAGAAAGACAACATGAAAGACAGGTTCATAAGTATATGGGAGAGGGAACACTATAAAAACTGATGAGTATATACATTATAGAAGGTAGAAAGCACTTAGAGATAGAGGGGTCATTTCCAAGAGGAGGTGGACTATGAGCAGGGCTGTGATAGAAACCAAAGTTTTCCAAAGAAGATGAAGTAAGGAGGAAGCACTTTCCAAATGTGGTGATGGGAGTTGAAATGGAGAGTTTAGGAAACAGCAAGCAGGCCAGTGTGGCTAAAAGTGGGTAAGAAAATTATGTTAAATTAGGCCTAGCTCTCCTGGACTGGAGACTCATCATCTGATGTGTAGATCCTTAATTTAGGGAGTTTTCAGAAGAAAATTCCGTAAGTGACATAAGGAGCCTTATTCGTTGTCATGGTACAGGCTTTCTGACCTGTGGTACCTTGTTTCCCATTAACACCCAATGCTCAACATGAAGTAGAATGTTTTAAGAAGGACTTGTGAATAAATTTCTAAAACTGACTATAGCCATTACAAATGAGTAAAATTTCAGACTGTTTCTTTAATCTTTAGTTATATAACAGAGAATAATACTGAAATAATAATAGTAACAACAACAAGACAGTAAAAGTTATAATTTGTTTTTAAAGTGAAACAGGTCCATGAAAGCTCCATTTAGTGTTAAACCTTTTAGTGTTCAGCAAAGTGAGCCATTTATAACCTCTGAAAACAAGGGTTATGGAGAGATAGGTCACCTTTGTTATTCATCAAGAATGATTTAAATCTGTTATGGTATTCTGTAATGTAGCCCTATAAAGCAGGCAATTTGCTTCCTAAAATATCATTTACCTGTGATTTAAATGACTTCATCATATCTATTTAGACTACCCAATATTGATTCCATTCTGTATTTGCCTGAAATAGGGAAAGCATTAAGTAAATTGAATAAAAGTGATTAATTCTAATGACTTTGACATTGATTTTTTTCACACAGAGAATGCATGTTTTTCTGCACAATTATACATGATGTTTAATTCAGTGCCCTTTGACCCTTCTCACTAGATGTCAGCTCTTGTGTTTTTTGCCTTTTTATATAAAGAATTCTTGTGGCAAGTGATACTAGTAAATATACTATTTATATCTAGGTTCAACTAATGGCTAAATTTGCATATGCTAGCTTTTTGTTTTATCATCAAAACTAGTGATTTTGAAAACTAGAGAGAATTTATTAAAATGAGTACCCCTTTTTTGACAGTATGATTTGCCATATAGAATAGTGAAGGGAATCTATGCTAACAGAGCCTACATTCCAGCTTGCCCTACCAAGCTAGAGAGGCTTTTTTTTTGGAAAGACTGAAGAGAAGATTCTTGTCCTAGTACAAGTTGTAAGAGATGGTCTCTAAGGTTCTTTCTGTGGTCAAAATTCCATAATACTAATCTTCCTGAAAATGCATTCCAGAATCAAAGTTAAGGAAACAGTACATTCTAGTTAAGAAGGGCAGCATTTATGAGGATGTAGAGATAGAAAACAATAAAGCATATCAAGTTTATGTAACATCTAAGAATCAAGTCTGAGTGGAATATAAAGTGTAGTGAAATGAGATTTATAATGAGAGGTGAAGCCAAATTGTGGAAAGCCTTAAATGACATGCTAAATTGTGTGTATGTGTATGTATATATGTATGTGTGTGTGTGTGTATATATATATATGTATATACATATATATGTGTGTGTGTGTGTGTGTGTGTGTGTGTGTGTGTGTGTGTGTGTGTATCCCCTAAAGGCAACAGTGAACCACTGTAGGTTTTATAGTAGGGAAGCAACATCTGTATTTGAGGAATAATAATTTGGAAGCTTTTTGAATTGGACAGGAAAAGGGAATCATTCAAGGCAAGTCAAAAGCAATTTTTAAAAGTACATTATCACAGTATGTCTGAATGAGTGGATTAAGTCCTGAACCAGAATGGTGGTTCTATTTACATATATGTAGAGAGAAGGGAGCATACATGAGTTTTTTTTTTCAAGACAGGATTATCCAGGCTTGGCAACTGCCGAGAATCTGAATGTAGAAGACACAGAAAAATCAAATATGATTGTAACTGTATAGGAAACAGGAAAAGATGCTGAGATCCTTCTCACGGGAGATGTTCAATCTGAAGGACTTTTTTTGGAAAGACTGAAGGGAAGATTCTTGTCCTAGTACAAGTTGTAAGACATGGTCTCTAAGGTTCTTTCTGTGGTCAAAATTCCATAATACTAATCTTCCTGAAAATGCATTCCAGAATCAAAGTTAAGGAAACAGTTCAGTTTTTGTTCAGTTTCGTTCTTCACGAAATGAAAGATGGAAGGAACTGGGGGATGTAGGAAGATGTAAGTTTTAGGATATTAAATACATGTACATGTGTATACGTGTGTGTGTGTGTGTGTGTGTAGTTAATAAGATGTAGTAGATAAAATGCTGGCCTTGGAATCATATAGACCTGGGTTCAAGTCCTAGTCTCTGCCATATACTGACTATGTGACCCTGGAGAAATTCCTTGATTTCTTAGTTAAGGCAACTCTTTGCGACTTTACAAGACTATAAGTTGCTGTATAGGTGCCAACCTGCATTGATAGAGGGATATTTCTCATTCAGTAACATGACAGGTACAGGGCCAGTTCCTATAACTATATAGTTTCCTATGATCTCTATAGCCTCTAAACTTCCCCAGTCTAGAAGTGCTTTCTAATTTTTTTTTCCTGAACTTTTTTGATCTTATATTCATGGAACGCATCTCAAATTCTTCAAAGGGCATTTTTGTCCTGCATCATCCCATTTCATTCTGACAATATGATGATGCAGGAATCAAATGCCCTTTGAAGAATTTGAGGCATGTTTCATGAATTTGAGTGAAAAACATGTTGAAAAAAATCAGAAATGTTTTTCCTTACGGAAAGGCCACAGAATCTTAGGGTATAGAGCTAAAGAGGATTTTTAAAGGTTGTCTAGTTGAACTCCTTTGTTGTTGTTATTCTGTTGTGTCCAGTTTTTGGTGACCTCCTTTTGGGTTTTCCTGGCAAAGATATTGGAGTGGTTTGCCATTGTCTAATCTAATTCACTTTACAGATGCAGAACTGAGGCAAATAGAGTTAAATGACTTCTTTGGGGTTCCTGTAATGGTAATCAATTTGTTGGATACTTAGGGCTAAGCAGATCAGATACTTAGGGCTAAGTAGCACCTAGTAACTTAGGGGTAAGTATAGAACTGTCCATTGGTGAAAAGGTGTGACTTCTCCTGTTGACTTGGAAGAATGCTATTGGCTGAGATACTCCACTGTTGACTTGGGAGAAGGCCAGTGCTTATAAGGAATAATTTTACAGAGATAAGACAGATCTTGGATTTGGCTCCTCAGTGACACTGACTGAAGATATGAACAGGATGGGACTTTGTTTGTTGGTGGCCTGACTGATCCTTGAGTTCCAGGCAAGAGAAGTCCTGAAGGGTTTGAGGTGTGCTGAACCCGGTGAAGTTTAGTGTGTGTCAGGGATTGCCTTGAGGACTGGACAAGGACCTAGGAACTGTTCATCTCTGAGGACTGGACAAGAGCCTGGCTTTTCAGCTCCTGAATCTAGGTGATTGTTTGCCACCCAGAGTCAAAATGAAGAAAAGGTTTCCCCTTGGACGAAACTGGTGTTTGCTGAGGACAAGGAACTGGGAGCTGTTCATCCCTGAGGACTGGACCAGAACCTGCCAGCTTTCTGCTCCTCAATCTAGGTGATTGTTTGAAAGACTCAGGAGGGAGCTGGGACCAGTGAAGAGGATCCAGGGAATCAGAGAGACTACCCAGAGTGAAAATGAAGAAAAGGCCTCCCCTTGGACCAAACTGAGGTTTGTTGGAAATCAGGGGGTGGAAGGTTTGTATAGTTGTCTAAGAACTTTATTTGGAAACTAAAGTTAATGGTTGCCCCATGAGTGGAAGATCAGTATATTGTGAATTGTTGATTGAATCAACTCCCTCTTAGGGAAACTAGGTCATTTCTTTTGTTAATTGATTGATTGAATCTATAAATGTGATCTGGCTCCCCTCTTAGGGAAACCAGGTGAATTGATTGATTGAATCTTCAGCTGGATTGATTGAATATTTAAATGTGAATCTGGTTTCTCCCTTAGCGAAACCAGGTGATTCTTCTCTTGTTCCTTGTTCCTTTCTGTAATAAGATATAATATTGAGACTTTCTTTGTTGTGAATATTGTATTGAATCTTGATTTGTAATGGAATAAACAGTGTTCACTAATACTGTGTAACCCGAATCTTAAAAGCTGTTCACAGTAGCATTCTCTCAGGAATCTACCGCTGATTGGCTTTACAATTACTTACCTAGTAAGTATCTGAGATCAGATTTGAGCTCACAAAGATGAATCTTCCTGATTGCGGGCCTGGCACTCTATCCACCATGCCTTGTAGCTGTCTATACTTAACTGGTGAGCAAACTAAGATCTAGGAGGAGAAATAAATTTCCAGTCCCAGAACAGCAGATCTAGGATTCAAACCCAGATTCTCCGACTCCAAAACTAGAATCCTGTGCTATCCCTCCATAACACATTATGTTGGGGGTGATTCATGCATGGTATAGGCTTCCGTATAGTAAACATAATTTTTGTTGGGCCGCTAAGCTGAAGCATATTAGTGATATTATGATTGCCATAGAGCAAGGATCCTGAACCAGAGATCCATGTACCCCGTAATTATGCATCATTCTAAGGTATCTGTGGGCTTTACCAGACTGCTAGAGAGGTCCGTGATACAAAATAATAATAATAATAATCATCCCTGACCTAGAGGACGGATTACATTAATTTGGTTAGCTATTCCTTAACTGATGTTGTTCCCATTACATTCTCATTTTAGTGGATCATCTTTAGGATATGCTTTGATGGAAATATGTATCACCTTATAGCATTTTACATTAATGCAGTTAGGGGATGCAGTGACTAGATTGGTGGGCCTGAAGTCAGAAAGACATGCATTCAAGTCTGGCCTCAGACACTTACTAACTGCGTGACCTTGGGCAAGTCACTTTACCTCTGTTTATCTCAATGTATTCATCTGTAAAATGTGTATGAAAATAGCTCCTACCTCCCAGGGTTGTTGGGAGTATCAGTTAAGATAACTGTGAAGCGCTTTATGTTCCTGGTACATAGTAAACACTATATCAATGTTAGCTAAAAGATGATGATGTTTTCCAGATTTCTAACAACAAACCTCTTTAAACTTGAGCAAGAGGGATGGTGCTCCACTGATGGGGCCATACATTTGTTTGTAGGTTGAATCCCCATTTAGATTGTAAGCTCCTTGAAGTTAAGAATTGTCTTTTGCCCCTTTTTTTGTATCTATATTCCTTAGCTTAAGGCCTGGCACATTAGTAGACAATAAATGTTCATTTATTGTGAGGGTTAATTTTTTATTCTTATTTAGTAGGATTTAATGGAGATTGTGCTTCGTTGACATTGATATCAAAAATCTTATCTTTGCACCATGATAAGGAAAATATTATTTAAATATTTTTATGATTTATAGTAATACTATTTCTACTTCACTTCACAAGGGCAAACTGTATGAATAAATAGTATGACATAGCAGTGTAATAAAACGAATGCTATCCTAGAGTACTTTATGGAAAGTGTTGTCTATGGGACACGGGAGGTGACAATCCTGGACCCATCAGAGCAGAACTGTTGAATTTGGCTCTGGTGTCACATTTTAGTAAGGACATTGCTAAACAGACGAACATCCAGAGAAGGGCAGATGGGGTGGTGAAGGGGATCAAGTTCATGGAATGTTAAAATCTGAAGCAACTGAGACTGGAGAATAGAGGACACATTGGGCAGATGATAGACGTTTAGCATTGTTTGCTTAACCCAAATGGCAGAACTCATAATTGCAGAGTGGAAATACAGTTGTTCAGATTGAGGCTTGATGGAAAGAAACCACTTCCTAATAATTAAAGCTATCCCAAAGCAGAGTAGGCTGCCTTAAGAGCCAGTGGGTAGGGCATCAGAAGTCTTAAGACAAAGGCTGGATGACCATTTGTCAGGTATGCTTTAAAGGGTATTTTTATTCAAGTAGTTATTGACTGGACTGGATGGTACCTCCTGAGTCTTAGAACTTCTGGTTCTTTGAAACTTAGCAAAAGGTCAATGGATCACTCCTATCCTTAGACATAAATGTTCTCCTATATGGCATCCCCTCCCCCCTCAAAAACTAAAACTACAAGTTTTTTGAGGGACTGTTTTTTTTTAATAGTCCTTACTACAGCATTTAAAAATATGTCATTTGTAGTCATCACTTGGAACAATGATCATATTCCAATTCTTTTAGATATCTTCAATTTATTTCATTGTGGAGAGTATTGTGGCAAATTAAAATTAAAAAGAAGAGAGATTAAAAATGGATTTTTCTTCCTAAGATATTCATTACAATAGCACATGGCCACTGATTATGAATAAAAGTATAAGAGCTTTGTTGGCCCTCCCTCCTTACCCTACTTCCATGTAAAAGCTTCCAATCCATTAACTCTACTAAGTTAATAAAAAAATATATTTATGTAAAAACTATCAAAAGTGCTGTATATATTATGGAGATATAAATTAGGAGTAATTTACAATGCATTTAAACCACTACAGGGCACTTTCATCACCAACCACCGAATGTGCATATTCACTTTAGGGGAGCTCATATTTCATTTTAAGACAGTTTGTAATGGCCCTGTAACATTTATGTTTTCATGGTGTGTATTCTAAATGCTTTATCAAATACTAATAACTGTCCTCATTACAAATTAATTTTCCTCACAGAGAGAAGGAATGTTTTATATCATTGGCTGAGTGACTTCAGTATGTAGAAGCAGTTCATTTTAGTCAATTTCTCAAAAAGTTTTAGTATGGTAATAAGGGCAGAACATTTAGAAAGCACGTTGAGGAATGTATAAGCATTTTAAAAGTCACTTATAATATTATGCAAAAACAAAATATGAGACACAAACCTTTCATTTAAGCATAATCATTTAGAAGAAAGCATTTTAACAGTTTACTGGATTTCATATACGTGTGTGTGTGTGTGTGTGTGTGTGTGTGTAGAAGTAAAGGTTCAGCATCATTACTTATGGGAAATACTAGCTGGCATAATCCTTTACATTAATAACCATTTCTCATATCCAATTCTTTTCCTGTTTTAGTTTATATTAAAATAAACATCTACCTTCTCTCCTAAACATGAAAATATTTTCTTTCTCTATTTCCATATTTATCATACTACATCTAAAAGGATCTATTGGGGAGAACAGATCCTCTTTTTTTTCAAATCAGATCAGACAATAGTCATTTTCATGCCATTAAAAAAGAAGTAGTCTATCTTAATTGCAGAAACCACTGTACAGAATTTCTTATGGTATCCTTATAGATAAAATGAGAGATGCAGATTGGACGATACACATAGGTAGGACTATTTGATGTCATAAGAGCAGCTCATGTCAAAGAGGTTTAATTAATTGAATTCAGTTGAACAAGCATCTTACATTCTACTAAAATGATTCCATATGAAAGAATGGTGATGGCTTGCATGATAGAACACTAATTCTGCTGTAGGGAGTTTATCACTAGAGGGGCCTCATGTGTAATGGATCACCTATTTGGGAATGACCTTAGTATCAATGGATGGCCCAACTAAACAACATCTCACCATTTTCTACCTTTTTCTGTTATGACTTTATTGGTTCTCCCTAGGACATGGAGTAACTATATTTGTTTCTATATCATATGGACATTGGGATATAATGACTCACTTGATCCAGTCAGTTGTTCATTGATATAGAGATGCTGTTCATATTGCTCCATATACTCTTAGATATAATTAAGCTTCGAAAGTATTCAGAATAACCAAGAATTCTTACCCTATTTAATGAGACTTTCAAATAATTAGAATGAATAAAAGGTACAAATCAAAGTTATGATTTTTGTTTACTTTTACTGAAAACTCTGATCATAGATTAGGGATATTATTAAGACATTAAATGAGCTTAAGTGACAAACAATGCTTTTAGTCCCTGTCATCCAAGTCCAGGACATCCCTCTTGATATTGAGCATTAAAAGGTAAAGAAACAGTGTTAAGAGTGGCCCAGGGTCACACTCTATTCATTGGTCCACCTAGATGAAAATGAGAATGTATTTCCTTCTATTCTTTGCAGAGGTGGTGAAATATGGTGTAGAATACTGCATATGAGTCATATTTCATCTTATTTTCCTCTTTAAAAATATATATGTATATGTATATTTGTGTTTACATGTGTGTGTGTGTGTGTGTGTGTGTGTGTGTGTGCACATTTCTTACAGGATCCTGTTCTCTTGGAAAGGATACAGGGAGCGATAAATTGAGAAACATAAGTAATATCAAAACAAAATATATCAGTATTTTTTAAAAAATTAAATGAAAAAAAACACCTAGAAGACATAAGTAACAAAGTAACAGGATGAATAAAAGAGTGTGGCACCTTTTGGTAAACAGGAGTTTCAGGAGGTGCTAAAGCACAGATTTGGTTGATGCTGATGCTGGTAAGAGACGTATTGCTTACAAAAGGGTTAAAATTATATTGGGGAAATGAGGAGGCTCACATAATTTCTGTGGGACAGATAGGCTGATGTTAAATGACAACAAAAAGGGAGAAAAATTAATTTTATCTTTCGTTTTCTCTGTTAAGAATGACCTTTGCACTGGAGGAAAAAAAATTGCTAGGAGGAAGTTGATACCTAAGATAAGTTAGGAGATAAGAGACCATCTAGTTGCCCTTGATGGGTTCATTTCACCGAAACCAGATAAATGGAATCTTCTGCCATGAGTTGGAAGACCTGACAGATGTGAGTGTTGTTGTTACTGTTGTTTTCAACTTCTTTGTGGTTCCATTTGTGGTTTTCTTAGCAAAGAGGTTGGAGTGGTTTCCATTTCCTTCTTCATCTCATTTTATAGATGAGGAACATGACGCAAAGAAACTTAATTGACTCTCCCAGGGTCACACAGCTAGTAAGTATCTGAGGCCATATTTGAATTCAGGAACCTGTGTCTTCCTGACTTAGGGTCCTGCACTCTATTCACGGTGCTACCTAGCTGCCCTCACAGATGTGATTGCTAATCTAATTATAGTGGTATTTTTAATGATTATGGAAAAATGAATGAAGTACCAAGAGACTTGAGAAAGGCAAAATATATCCACATATTAAAAAAAATAAGGGAAGGAATAGACTTTGCCAAACATGGGATAGAAAATAATGGCTAGTGATCATCTTAAAAGGTAACTTATGATCTAGTATTTAAAGCTATACAATTAAATGCAACTGAGAAATAATACATACAGGAATGGGGGCAGGGAGGAGCTCCCTACCCTGCTGGAAAGCTAGAGAGGTGTTGGAGGAGGGCATA
>JAQQSW010020265.1:0-10887 GCA_028646575.1 Pseudocheirus occidentalis
ATATATATATATATATATATATATATATATATATATATATTGTTCTCTCTTGAAGCTATTCCTGATGAAAGTAGACTACCAGAACAGCCCTCTTCCCCCATCTAATTCCTCTTTGTTGATTCTTCCTATTACACCTCATTTGTATAAGATAATTACTCTTTCTACCTGTTCCTAAATGGTTTTGCTTTTTAAAGTCATATCATACTTAAGTATACCCCAATATTTCTTATTGTGTTGGGCATGGGACCCCCCAAAATCCCCTACCCAAGAAAAATCAAGTCAGAAGTATCTTGAGGAAAGAACAGGAAGTTTTATTCTCTTTCACTGCAGGAAGATGGCAGTCCTCTCCATGGCAGGGATCAAGGAGAAGAGATGTGTTATAAAAGACAGAACAAGAATTTATACCCTAAACAAAGTCCTGAAATCTGACAATTTGTTAAATGTCCATTTTTTTCCATTCAGGATTATTCTTATCTTTGCTGGTTATATTTTTGACCGGAGTCCCAGTTCTTTTGCTCTTCAATATATGGTATTCCAAGACCTACAGTCTCAATGTTTCAATTGCTAGGTCTTCTTTGATTCTAATTGTGGCACAACCATATTTAAATTGTTTTTCCTTATTGCTCATAATGTTTTATCCTTTAGGAGTTTCAGAATTTGACTATAATGTTTCTGTGGGTTTTCCTCATGGAATCTCTTTCAGGTGGTGATCTGTAAATTTTTTCTATTTCTGTTTTCTCCTGTTCTAATGCTTCAGGACAATTTTATTTAATTATTTCCTTGTATTATTGTTATCAAGATTCTTTTTTTTTTTTGGTAGTAGCTTTCAGGTAGTGCAATTATTCTTGTTTTCTTTTCTTTACCTGTTGTCCAGATCAGTTGTTTTCCTTATATGTTTTTCTTCCATTTTTTTTCATTCTTTTTATTTTATCATTTCTTAGTCTTTTATAGCTTTGTTGGTTTCCCTTTGCCTAATATTGATTTTCAAGGAGTCAGTTGGTTAACTTTCTTTTCATAATCTTCTTGTTTTTCCTGGATTGTTCTAATTTTTTTTTAGCTTTTCCTCAATCTCTCTCCTTTAATTTTTAAAGTCTTTTTGAAGTTCTTCTATGAATTCTTTTTGGGTAGGTGACCATTTGATGTTACTCTTTAGGCTAGATGAGGGTTTCTTTGCTTTAATATCCTCCTCTGAAGACAAACCCTCATATTCTCTATTCCCATAGAAACTCTCTATGGTTGGATTCTTTCTCCTTTGCCTGTGCATTTTTTTTGTTGTAGTATTAGTAATTTAATTTTTTAAAATCACCTCTAATCTTGGGGTATGGAGTATGGTGCCTCTGGAATCAGATCTTCAGTTCTTCTCTCTGGCCTGAAACTGGACCTCCAGCCTCCTGCGAGTGCCCACACTCCATGGCATTCCCACCCAACTGCTTTTGCACTTACCAGATGTGTGCTGGTTCCTTCTTGTCTACTTGTCTCTGCAGGATAGCTGGGTCAGATGTTCCTCTCCAGCTGAGGTCCCCTTGATTTTCCCAGGCTCAGATGTTCAAAATCCCTCATTGTACCAGGGGTAAAAGTTTCTGTGCCTAGGGCTGAGGCAGCCTTCCAACCCAGCTAATCCAAGGGCTTATCCCTTGTCATTTAAGCAGTCCATAGCTCAGAGGGATATCACACTTCACAGGGGCCAAACCTTGGCCTGGGACTTTTCTTTAGATCTTCTCTGATTGTACCTGAGGGACCTCTGTTCTTCCTCCACTCTTATTTATTTTTATTACTCTATGTTTGCCTATTTCATCTCTTTTGTAGGTAAAATTTTTGAGAGTGTGGAATTTTATGACCTACTCCACCATCTTCCCAGAATCCTCTGCTGACTCCTTTCTTAGAAGCAATGGCAGACTAATCTATATTGCTTAGAGTATATTGGTTATCAGGCAGTTCCTTCACCTAAAATGCAGTTTCTCTGACACTTGCAGTTGCAGAATCTTCATACTGATTCTGATGAGTGACTGAATCTATGCAATAATCCATTTTACCTTTTAAAAGGTAAAAACTATTGCAGTAGATATAATAAACCCCTTATCCTGATGATCAGATACCCATCTTGGAAGGAACTAATGCCATTTCTGTTTTCTTCTAGAAGCAGACACACATGTTGAATAAGTTGGTTCAGCTGCTCAAAGGAAGATGAGTGAGGAAAGAAATTGGGGAAGGAGCAGTGGGGCTCCTCTGCTCCGCTGAGAAGTGCTGAAATAAGTAGGAGTTGTACCTCCTGTGATACTGGAAGAAGAAAGGAGACAGGTGCCAGTAACACCATAGAGAAACATTAAATTTGAAACAAAGACTTCTTGGGCTAGCAGAAGGAGAAGTTTCCTCAAGTTCCTTCACTTAACATCAAATCCTGCTTTGTGATTTTTGACACTATGAGTGTATCACCACTAACAATAAGAATAACAGTAGCTGGTATTAATATAGTACTTAAAGGTTGGCAAAGTGGATTGACAAATATTATGTCATTTTATCTATGCAGCAACCATATTATTACCCTTATTTCACAGTTTCCTTATCTGAGACAAGTCAAGTGACTTGTCCAGTGTCATACTGCTAGTAAATTTCTAAGGCCAGATTTGACCTGGTCATCTGAGAAAAGAACAAAGCTCCATTTTCAGGAGCAAAACCAAATTACAGAGAATGATATACTAAATCTGCTGAGAGTGTGGAGGATGAAGGAAGCAGAGAGTTGCTGAGCACCACCTATTGTAGTAGAGCCAAACTTCAGAGAAGAGAGTGCAGAGATCTGAACAGCAGGCTTCAGAGAACAGTGAGACAGAATGAGGGCTGACAGTTACAGTGATATGACCATCACCTCTTAGGAATGAAAGATCTAGCAGAGCATTGAGGGAGGTGGGGACTGACAAGGAACAGAATCTGGTGACAGAATTTGAGAGAGAAAATCTGGAGATAAACTTTAGGAGTACAGGGAAACTGGGGAAGGGCTTCAGTCAACAAGCATTTCTTAAAGTGCCATTATGTACTAAGCCCTGTGCCACCAGAAACAGATACAAAGAATGATGAAAAATAAAGTTCCTGTAATCAAGGAATTCATAGTTTAATCGAGGATAGAACATAGGAATAACTAAATACTTAGACCAAATATTGTTGTGTTTGTCCTTCATATACTGCATAAAAGAAAAAATAATCTCAGTAGGAAGGTACTAGCCATTTGGAGTACTGGGAAAGTCCTCCTGAAGAAGACAGGATTTGAACTGAATCTTGAGGGAAGCCAAGAGCTGGGGTTGAGTGGGGAGAGCACATCAGGCAAGGCCAGTGAAAGGGCATGGACTTGGAAGATAGAGTGATGTTTGTGAGGAACAGCAAAAAGGTCAATGTTACTGGATCATAGGATGCATGGAAAGGAATAAAGTATAAGAAGAATGCAAAGGTAGATTGTTAGTATATTTTTTTCAACTTTTTCAACTTTTATTAGTAGCTTCTGAAAAATCAAAGTAGATAAATTACTTTAGAATTTTTTTTTAATTTAGAACTTTAACTATGTGCAACATAATGCAAAATGAACCAGGGATGAATTTTTATTACTAGATGTTACCAAAGGTGTCATTCTAAAGTAGTGAGTCTGTTTCTCAAGACGGATGTGGAAAGTGAAACTTAAACAAATTTGTGAGTTAAGGCTGGGCTAATGGATTGTGGGCTCATTCCCCACCCCATTTGAAAGCACTTACAAAGAACTTCTTGTTTAACAGTGAATATTAAAGTGTCAATTGAACAGTTTTCTACTGGAGACTTAAATCCTGGGGAAGGTAGTCAACGACTGGAGTTAGATGCCTTGTGCCAACAAGATCCAGGAGTTAGTCAAGACTTGAGTGTGAGTAAGCACAATGGATACCTAGCAACTCATTGTCATTCTTCATTCCTTTAAAAGTATAGGAACCAGAGTTACATTAGGTTAGAGTCAAACATGGAGTACCTTTTTGAGGATAAAAAAAATCAAATACACACCCTAAAAACTCTTTCCATTTCACTAGACATGGATTTCAGTTCAATTAATCCTTATCTGTGAGGGATGTCTTGGTCAAATATAAAGCAGCACCGACAACCTCACAGTCTCTTCCCTCCAGAACAACCACGTATTTCCTACTCATGGCAAGGGTGAGAATATGCCAACAGTTTGGTCTTGAACATATGTGTGTGTGTGTGTGTGTGTGTGCATACAGTTTCCTAGAAATACCAGGGCCAAGCTGGGAAGTACACTTCTCAAAATACAAAGAAAATTAATTGGATGGGTGGAGTGGGGACAGGGCTTAGAGGTCCCAACGTTTCTCTTTATCTTCTTCTTCTCCATTCCCATAAGGACCAAACCCACACAAACCAATGTGTGACAATAGTTCTCCATAAGATACTGAAGTACTCTTTCTCTCTTTTCCCTTACCACTCCCAACAACAAGAACAACAAACCCAAAACTTTCTCTCTTCTTCCTAAGGAGTATATGAAGTTGCTGGATGGCGAGGATATCTCAAGGGACTGATGAGAATACTTAGGGACTCCCAAAAAGAAAGATGCTCCATGGTAGGATGGAGCTGGGCAGGGAGACTGTTCTCAGCTGGTTTCTGCTTGAGCTATGAGGTCTTCCAATCCATTGACCTGGTCATTGTTGTGTAATAATAAAAATTCCTTAATATCTTTCAGTTCAAAACCCATTTCCTTAAGTTTGCTCATTAACTGAACACATTCTATTGTCTTTTCCTCTGATCACTGGCACATTTCCAAAACATCTTCTGCCAGAATGAGATCAAAACCCTTTTCACAGAGCTGTCCATGTACAAATAGTCAATATTTTCTCCTTTCTTCTTCATGACTTTCAAGATGCAATCATATGATTAGCTCCTGTTGGCCAGTGTCTCCACACATTGCTGTTCACTGGGTGGCAGGTTGGTGTACTTGAATTCTGGGGACAACTGGGGATGTTGGACACCTTGGGACATCCTGATATGAGTCATGACTGTCAACATTGTGTTTGGAGGTCATGACTTTTTTGTACATACTGACAAAACAGGCAGAGAAAAGAGCTGGGATGAGGGAGATAGTGCTTGTGTTTCCTTGCCACAGTCTAAATTTAAAGTTGAAAGTCCCACCCCAAGGTGTCTATTGAGTTCACTAACATTGTTTTGGGAGCAAGACTTTAAGGAATTCAATAAAATGCCATTGAGGAACCAGGTGGTTCTGTGAAAAGTGCCTGCATGTTTTGATGTGTTCTGCTCACAGTCATGTGAGTCAAGTTTGGGGAAGGGAAGAGACTTGATATTGCTCATAGCAGTGAGACTGAGGTACATTTTGGAAGATGCTTACATCTTTTCTCAGTTACCTAACTGTGCTAAAGTGATAAAGCCAGTGGATTTATGAAGGGGCTTGAAATCCATGCAGTTCATTCTAGGGATGACAAGAATTCTTGGTCTTGTAACACAGACCCAGAGTTTGGGCAAGTTATTGTCTAAGATGTGGCCCACTTGAACCAATAGGAAGGTTTTTCAGTTCTTTCTCATCAATGATTTTTAATTTTATGTTGTGAAATGGGTCCTCTTCACATTCAAAGGCAGCAGGATTGTAGTCTGCCTTTGTAGGGGGTGGGCTGAGAACTTTCTATGCTGCTGACATGTGTTTACAGTTGAGAATATTGTGCTGTAAGCTGGCAAGGGTGGGGTTAATGGGAGGTAGCATTATTGTCAGGCAGTGTGTCTTGAAGAAACCCATTTTACTGTCACTCTCTGGATCACTCTTGGAATTTACTTTGAATTCCACTTCTTCATCTCTTCACTCAACTTCTCATTGAGCTTCCTGCATTTTCTTTATATCTTCTGGGCACTCCCACTCAAGGAAAAGTCATATTGTGTTTCCCTGTAAACAATCAGGCATATAAACAATCAGACAAGGAGAATCCAAGAGGCAGAACATTAAGTGGTATTTTAAATCTGTCTCCTATCGTCATCAAAGAAAGTGAAAATCTCCAAGCACAGAGACTTGGAAGGTATCATTGCCCACTGTCAGGCTACCATCCTGACTTACTCTCTGTTCTACTTACGGCAGCCCCTAAGGAAAGTGAGAAGCAGCACCTCCAGCTCTGCTCTCCACATGTCATGAAGGTCTTTAAAAACCAAATACTGGATTTTATATTTGATTCTTAAAGTTATAAGAAAACAATGGAGTTTCTTGAGTATGAAGCTGACAAGGTCAGGTCTCTGTTTTAGACAAATAACATTGGCACTTTAGAAGAGATGGGGTTGGAGTGGGAAGAAACTTGAGGGCATGGGACTGACCAGAAGACTATTGCAATAGTCCAGACATTAGGTGATGAGAGTCTTCACTAAGATGATATTGTGTGAATAGAGGGAAGGGAATGTATATGTGAGAGGCAGGGAAGGTGGAAATGACAAGACCTGACAACAGATTAGATAGGTGAGGTGACTGTGAGGAAGAGATCAAAGATGCCACTAATGTTGCTAGCCTGGGTTAGTAGGGGGATGGTGGTACCCTCAACAATGATAGGGAAACTGAAAAAACAATTTTTTTGTTGGGGGGAAGATAATGAATTCTGTTTTGGACATGTTGAATTTGAGATATCTATGGAACATCCAATTGAACGTATCCAGACAGCAGTTAAAATGAGGACTGGAGCTCAGGAGAGAGACTAAGATTGGATATATAGATTTAGGAATCATCCGTATAGAAATGATAAGTGAATCAATATAGGTTGAAGACCAAGTAAAATAGTAAAAGGTAAGGATCAGCCAACTATGACCCATGGGTTTAATTAATTAATTAATTTTAACATTAATTTTTAAAATATGTTGAGTTCCAAATTCTCTCCCTCTTTCCAGTCTCTCCCCAACCCACTGATATGCAAAGCAATATCATATTAATTATTCATGTGAACTCATGCAAAATGTAGAGCACACATTTTAAAAATGTAAAAACTGTTTTTAGCTTATGGACCATACAAAAAAGGTAACAGGCAAAATTTAGCACATAGGCTATAGTTTGCTGATACCTAGCATAAAGAAAAAAAGAGAAAAAGGATTAGAGCATATCCTTGGGGGATTTCCATGCTCTGGATAAAGATTCAACAAAGGTAAATCATTAAGGTAAGCCACCAGAGAATTCAGATGAAAATGAGGAGAGAGTGACTAGGAGAAGGTCATGGTCAAAGACTGCAAAATGATCAAGAAGGACCAAAAATGTCATTAGATTTGGTAATTAAGAGATCACTAGTAATGAATGATTGAGAGAGAGACAGAGAGACAGAGAGAGAAAGAGAGAGAATAATGCCAGATTGTACAGGCTTTGGAAGTGAAAGGAGAGGAAATGGAGGCTTCTGTTGTAGACAGTTTTCTCAAAGACTTTAGCCAAGAAGAGGAGGAGAGATACATGATAATGGCCAGAAGGGAAAGTTGGCTCAAGTTATGATTTTTTAAGGTTGGAAGAGAAATGGGCATATCTATAAGCATCAGGGAAAGAATCTGAGAGATTGAACCTGAAAGAAAAAGATTGAAGAGTAGCAAGAGAATTAGGATGAAAGTTGGAGAAATCTGCTGGAGAAGATGGGTTAGGATAGGATTAAGGAAGCATGTCAAGGGGCAAGGAGAAAGGCTACCTCTTCATGTGATTTAGGGGTGAAAGAGGATATAATGTGAGAATACATATGAGTGTTATGAAATAAGGAAGAGGGAAAATGATGGAGCTCTTAGCAACCTCAGTTGATTGGGTGGAGTATAAGGTAAAATCCTTAGCTGAGGGAGTAAGGGAGGAAATGCCATGGAAGGCTGGGGGGTAGGAAATGCATTAGTGAGGTCTAAAAAATTGTCTTGATGCAGTGAGAACCCACTTTAGATTATGTAACATAAATTTGCAATAGACCTAATTAGCATAGTTTCTCGATTTTCTCCAGGTCCCATCAGCATCCTATGAATAGGAGACAGATGGTGAAAATAACCCAAGATTGGGGTTTAGCATAGAATCATCTTCAGGAGGAACAGAGAGGAAGGGATTTCATTGTAGAATAGAAGGGGGGAAGAGAAGGAGGAGAGTATAGCCTGTGCAGGGGAGACAGCTTGGCAAAGAAATTAGGTGTGGAGGATTGTCTCAAATGTGTCTTCAGCACTGGTGATGGAGAGACTAGGTGATTTCTTTAGTGACTTATTCTCCCTTCCAGTTTATATTCGGAACACAGTTAATGTAGTAACAGTGGCTGATTTTCATTCTATTGATGCTGACAGGAAGATAATGAGTCAAATTGACCCTAGTTAGAAAAATAGAGTCCTTGAAGAAAATTATAATCAAACTTCTTAGTGGCTAGAGTGGAGATAGAAGCTATTTAAGTAAAGTGAGGACTGCTGAGTTTGTGGTAATTCCTTTCCATTCCTTCTTGAAGTCTTCCCCATTTCCCCATTTCCACTTTCATATTATCAGATGAGTTAGAGGAGGAAACTCTTTTATGAGAAAAAGGCATGAAAATGCCGAAAGGCCATTTCTCTATATTCTTTTTTTAGCTTCAGGAAATAAAACAATCATTTCTTATTCAAAGATTTTTTTTCATATTCCCCTTTTTACGGGTCCAGAAGAGGCAGGATCAAGTCCTTTAATGGGGATCTTGGTCCAGTTTTAGTTCATGTACTTCTTTTTTTTGTAAGGAAATTTTTATTCACATTGCCTAATTAAGGCCTTCTCTGCAATGAGTACTTTCTGACCTCTTGCCCACATCTCCTTTAACTCAGACCCTTTGAGGTATAACATCTGAATTTGTCACCCAAATCCACTTTCGACTTTGCAAGGTCAGAACCATGGAAACATGGGAATTTATTTCCCGAAGACTAGCTGTAGGACTTTACCTGATCTTTGGGTGTTTGTTATTCAGGAGACAAAAATAAGCAAGTCTGAGGTACTTTTGATAAAAGTGTCGGGGTGGGCATTGATGAGAATGAGAGTCATAGATGATTTAGAAACTTACTTTTATCTAGTCCCTTCACTCTCCAGGCCTTCTACCTGAGTTACTGGCAAGAAATCAGAGGGACTTATCCAATTTTCAATTTACCTTCCCTCTTCATTTCCCCCTTCTCTTCCTCTCTCTTTCTCTGTCTTCCTTTTTCTCCTTCTCTTTCACTCTCTTCTCTTTGCTCCCTCCCTCTCATCCCCCCTCTCTTTTCCTCCTCCTCTCTTTCCCCCCTCTCTTTTTCTCTCTTTCTTTTACATATGAAATCAAAGGTCAGGCAGATCAGTATCTGCTGTATAGCATATATTTTGTGTACATATGCCAAGTATACACATATGTGCATTTTAGTGTATACACACACACATATGTGTATGTAATAATTATAACAATACTAACATTTATATAACACTTCCTGTATCAGACACTGCACTCAGTACTTTGTAATTATCATCTCATTTAAATACTTTGTATATATGTATTATGCATGTATATATACATATATGCATATGTGTGTTGTAAAGCAGGTGCTGATTTGAACCTGATCTATTATTTCATACCCAGAATGCATTTAGGAAGTGAAGAGCAATGGGGGCAAGCTGAAAATACACAAGTATATATATATATGTATGTATATGTGTACATGCATATGAATACGAATATATGCATACACATATATATTACATAACAGGTGCTAATATGAATCTGATCTATGATTTAATTATTAAAATGATACATGAATGCTTTTCTACAGAGCACTCCATGACCTCTCGCCCACATCTTCTTTCTTTAAGTCAGATGCTTTGAGGTATAACATCTAATTTGGTCATTCAAACCCACCTTTGACCTTGTAAGGTGAGAACCATGGAGATATGGAGATTGACTACTAGAGGACTAGCTATTGGACTTTACCTGATCCTTAGTTTTTTTTTGTTATTCAGGAGCCAAAATAGGCAAATCTGAAGGTTTGGTGTGGGCACTGATGAGAATGAAAGTCGTAGATGATTTAAAAATGTGTTTTTATCTAGTCCACACATATAATTATGTATACGTGTATGTATGTATTTGTATCATTATGAATATCTACACAGATACAGATGTGTTGTAGAACAAGTCCTGATCTGAACTTGATCTATGGTTTCAACACTAAAAAATACATATGTGTGAATGTATATATGTCAATTATAGGCATGTATACATATATACATATCAATATATATGTATAGGGTGCATGTGTGCATGTGTGTGTGTGTGTGTGTGTGTGTGTGTGTGTGTGTGTGAGTGATTTGTAGATTGAGTTTCTTCACTGGGCATGCTTTCATACTAATTAAATCACATGTCTAGTCTTTCTAATGAAGTCTGTGCATACAGACCTCTACACATGCATACACCCTCTGTATATGTACACACAATACATAGATATACATATATTTATAAATATATACCCATCTTGGACTTGTGAGTTCTGGTGCAGGGAACTCTTTATGGAGGTAAGTCCCTCTACCAATGCAGATGGACACTTGTTCTACATGTAATTTAAGATTATTTAGCTGCTCTATGATTTCATCTCCTAAGGATGAGGAAACTTCCTCTGGCAATGCTCATTGGGAACTATTATTTCCTTACCTGAGTGCTTGAAGCAGCTCTCTAAGGGCATATAATTTGCAGAGAAGGTTCCAAACTGAATTGGTAGACAAAGGGTCCTTATCTGGGAGATAGCTATAGCTTAGTAGAGATTCAGGGAGATTCCCTGGATCTTCTTCCCTGGTCCCAGCTCCCTCCTGAATCTGCCAGACAATCACCTAGATTCAGGAGCTGAAAGCTGCCAGGCTCTAGTCCAGTCCTCAGAGATGAACAGTTCCTGGGTCCTTGTCCAGTCCTCAAGGCAATCCCC
>JAQQSW010020266.1:0-10887 GCA_028646575.1 Pseudocheirus occidentalis
CTACATTTTGTGATCCAAAACTATACCAGCATATTCATAACCATCATGGGTGTTGTGAATATCTCATTATTGATACATAATTCTATATTTCAGTTTCCTCATTTGCTGAATGAGTAAGTTGGGCTAATGGATATGAAAGATTCCATCCAACCTTTAAGCCATAGGAGATGAATTTACCTAGGAATATTTGGGACCAACTGAAGGGCACTGATAATGGAAATGAGGGTTAGGAAACAGGATGGTGGTGGAAAAGCTTAATTTATATAAAACAATATCTTATGAAATTTCATTTATCCTGAAGTCCATAATGCTTCGTGAAGTCATTTCATTCAAATTAAGTACAAGGATTGCATAGTATAAGACTGGCAGAAGTTCTTTATATTGTATTATTTGAGCATGATAAAAGTTAATTGTGTGATAATGTTAACAAATACTTATTCTACTGTTCTTAACATTTTCTGGGGGGTTGTAGGAATTGGTGAGGAGGAATGCACAGGAATATAAACTAGTGATATTAATGACATATAGAACTCCAAATTTCCTATTCCAGTGAAAGCAGGTAACTGCTCTATGCTTATGCTTTTATACAGTTGCTTGGGGGCAGTGAAATTTTAAGTGTCTTGCCCAGAGTCACAAGTTAGCATGCATTTAAGTGGAGATTTGAATCTGCCTCATCCTAACTCTAAATACAGTTCTATTTTCATCCCCTACACATTCTATCTCTCTTAGAATTAATAAAACACCAAATAAAAATTTAAATTGCATGTTTCACCAAAAATCTTAAATATTAAATAACTGTTGTAGTTACTGGATACCTGTTTGTCATTTCACTCTTTACAAAGACCTTTCAGATGTCCTCCTTAATTTGGTCCTCACACAAATACTTTGTGAAGCAGGTAGAGCATGGGTTATTCCTATTTTTAAGATGGATGAGGAACCTGAAGCACAGTTGTTATAGCATCCCAGTTTGCAAAGCTAATACTTCCATGCATACAGAATCCAGCATTCTTTCCACTATGGCATTCTGCTTCCCTGTATAGTACCTAGTGTTCAATATAGTAATTCTGAACAAAAGTGCTACTCAGTACCATTTGTCACAGAAATGAACTTTTTTTCCTAAAAGAAAAAATATTAATATCTGGTTTCTATGGTTTACATCCTGTGAACTACCAGAGACAACTTAATGATTGACTGCTTGTTAAATCTGTAGAATATACTCTAGTTTCAGGGTTTCAAGGCTACTGGTATAAATTGCTTATAAAAGAAAATTTACTCAAACTCAACATACGGTACCTTCTAATGTAGGATGTCTATCTCTAAGATGAATTTGGTTCCATTTACAGGAATCCAACTATTTTCTAAATGTTATGTTTAGAGTCCATTTCCATGTTGAACAGCTTCCAGGTACATTGGCAGGGGAGTCTCTTAGTGCTTATAGTATTATAACCTAATTCAAAACCTTTTACCATGAAAAATAATATACCAGAATGTAATAGGCAAAGGCCTTGAATCCCAATTCACTAATCCATTTTGGATTCAGTAGTATATTTTGCTAAGAGAAAGACATTTTCTTTCCATTTATTTCAAAATGTGTCAGGGTTTCTTACTTTTCATTATTTCTCATGCCAAGTTCAAAACAACCCTTAAACAGTTATGGAAACAGCCAATTAAGTAGCATGTTACTCAAGGTAAAAATGAGCTCAGTCACTCTAGGGAGTCAAAATAGATGGGGGTGCATTCACTTAATAATTTTTAACAATTTGGTGTGGTTAGGTGCTACAGTCACAAGCTAATACATATGTCCTTCCAGCATAGAACCCTGGAGTACAAAAGGAAAGAAAAATGAACTTCATTTTAATGAAACCTCATTAGTGTTTCTCATTGTTCCATTTTTCTCACCAGCATCCTGTTTCCTAACCCTCATTTCCATTGTCAGTGCTCTTCAGTTGGTCACAAATATTCCTAGGTAAATTCATCTCCCATGGCTTCAGTCATGTTGCTCTTCTTCTGAGACAATTTGTAAACTGTAACTTGGTGTCAACTAAGTTGTAATATGTTATAAATTGGAAAATACTCTAAACTTTTCATGCTATTTGTGAAATTTTGTGCTTTCCTCTCCTTGACTTGTAAAATGTGTCAATTAGATAATTACAAAATCCGAGTTTAAAGGAGATTATGAGGTCATTGAATCCCACCTGTATCTAATGGGAATCCCTTCTACACAATCCTTTACAAATAATCATTCTAACTCCACTGGAAGGCCTTCAGTGAGAGTGCAAGTGGGTTATAAGATGTGTTGTTCCCCCCTGCACCAGAGACTTTAACTAAGACTAAAGCTTCCTTCCCACATGAGCTGCACAAATGGTAACATGTACTGTGTTCCTACTTTACTCTGAGAGGGAACCTCTGAAACTTGCCATTCCACTTTGGAACAGTGTTTATTGTTAGAATTTGTCTTGTTTTTCCTCACTTGAACCCTAGATATGCCATTCTGATTTTTTCTACCTATTGCTCCTAGTTCTCTCCTCTGGGGCTAAATGTAACAAGTCCAATCCATCTTCCAGGTGACAGTCCTTCAAAGGCTTAAAAACAGAGCACACATCTCCCCAGGCATCTTCCCTAGGCTAAATATCTCCAATTCATTCAATTAATCACCTTCCATCATGATTTTTAGTTCTCTCATTATCCTAATTGTCCTTTTGCAAGCACTCTTCACAATATCAACAGCTTTTATAACCTTTTGGCCCCAGAAGGGAATGTGATGTTTAAAATGTAGTCTTACCAGGGCAGAACACAGCAGGGGTACCTCCTCATTTGATGAATTAGTTTTGATATCATATGATACTGCTAAAAATAGCTATCATTTATATAATGATTTAATGTTTGCACAGTACTTAACAGATGATCTTGTCATTACTGATGGGTCTTAATTTCATCATCTATAAAATGAGAGTGTTGAATTAGATGACTTCTGAGGGTCTTCTAACTGAATCAATAGTCCTATGAACCATATTGGGGGGAATTAGTACCTCAATAACCACTTTCACATTATCTTCATTATCTAATTAAGATTAATTAAATAAAATATGAAATGCTTAAGAGCTTATTCACTTTCATTCCTGAATCTGTTATTAATGCTTTTAGAGTCTCTAATAAAGTATGCAATAAAATAAAGTACAGGCTTATTTGAGGGATATTGAAGAATTTATAAATAATGTGTAATGATAATTCCTGTAGTCATTCTGAATTTCAGGATTCTTCCTTTAAATACCCTATTTTATCTCTCACTTATATTTTGACTCCACAATGAAAGTAGAAGCTCCAGCCAAAAAGACTTTGAAGGATCTCTGAATCAGAATTTTCAAACTCTTCAGCAGGTAGGTACTAAAGTAGAGTGCTAGAACTGTAATCAGGGCTATCTGGGTTCAAACCTGGCCTCATACACTTACTAGCTATGTGACCCTGGGTAACTCACTTAACCCTATTACCTTCAATTTCCTGATCTGTAAAATGAACTAGAGAAGGAAATTGAAAACCACTTCCGCATCTTTGCCAAGAAAATCACAAAAAGGGTCATAGTCAGACTCAAATGAAATTACTAAACAACAATTTCTATTTGTAGCTAAAACCCAAATTCCAAACTGTGGAATAATGTGTGTCAGAAAGCAGGCGGGTGGTTATGAGGGGCAGAGAGAAACATGAACTAAATTCAATTCAACTTCACAAAAAAGGTATGTTTTGCATTTGGAAAAAAAATAGATGAGCTATTTACTCAGCAAGAAACTCTTGTTATAAGAACTCAAAGAAATGAGTCAAGATGAAAAACTCAACATATTTTATTTTTATGTGACTTTAAAATAAGTAAGTTTCTCTCCTCCACCTTTACATAAAGCATAGCCAGATTTTTCAGAGATAATAGTTGCTTTTATTCATTGCTACAGAAGAAAATGTGCCCAGTCCTCAGCAATTACCATAAAGAATAGCTTTCCCAGAGAATTTCAAATAATAGTAGTCTGATACCAATGTAGAATGTGCAACATTTAACAGAGATGATTTCCAAACAAAAGTGTATTTTTTTAAATAACATGTGATAAGAAGCTGTGCTTGGGTGATTGATATCTCATAGGCTTCATTTTCAATGCCAAGAGTTCCAAGACAAGGCTTCATGGACCTAAAGATAATCATAATCATAATCATAACTTATTATTATTATGTCATTGGTATGTGTCAGATTCTGTGCTATATCCTTTATAATTAAAGGGACCTCCTGTGGTCAATTTATTTTAAAGCAAATAACAAAATGATTGCAAAGGACTGACAGAAATGAATAAATCTCAATATTTATCACCAAAGATAGTAGCCATATAGATGAGATAACTGATCGAGAAAAATATTCAATACATGTATTTTCTAAAAGTAAAATGAAAAACAAAAAAGCACAACATGGGCTGTACCCAGCAAAGTCAGTGCTGTGTAGCAGAAAGGGTATTGTCTCTGACATCAGATACTCAGCTTTGAAATCTGCCTTTGCCACATAGTGACTGTGCAACTTTAGGCAAGTCACTTTTCCTCTCTATGCCTCAGTTTCTAGCCTTCTAATCTCTGAGTTAATCATTAGTACCATTTTCATTTTCATACCTCTCTTGACAGTGTTTTATTACTGCTATTGAATATTTATTCCAAGTGTGCATTCAGGACAAATAACTGGGATGAAGATGGAAGAGAGGTTTCCTGAAGTAAACTGGGTGCTGTGAGTCAAAATTTGATCACATCAATCTGTAATTGGCTAAATTCATGCCAACCCTGAAGTGTGCGAATTTGGAGCACTATCCACAACAGTTAGAGACAGAGGCAAAGCTCTACAACTACCCAACTGCCTTGAAGCCTGAAAAAAGGCGATGAGTTATGGTTAAATCCCCGACTGACCTCTAGTAGCAGGTTGTGTACATGACAACTGGGACGAGTGCTTGATTTATACCAGATATCCTGGACTTTGTGAATGAATGGAATTTGGCAGTTCCCAGAGCACCCTTTGATGTCACATTAAATTGGATTGAATTTATCAGATTAGCTATTTACCTTGTTAGTGTTTATGTTTTCTTCAGCATCTTCTCCCTCCTGAATAGCTGTTGTATAGTGAGCCGAATTCAGGCCAGGCTGGTGCTTTAGGTTTGGAAATACAATGAAATTAGACAATCACAAACCATCTAACAATAAACAAAAAGGCTTGCTTGACTGTAGCAGGGAAAAGATATTTCTCAAGGATACAGCACTGATTCAGATGAATGTCACTTCCCTACCTCAGTGCTGGCAATACTTGCCCCAAAGACAAGCCCAAAGGGAGCAAATCCAGCCTCCTTGGGGTCTGGATGCTGTATCTTGACCCCCAGCTTCAGAGCTATGTCCAAAGTACCTTGAGATAGTTAAGTTTCAAGGAAGATTACAATACATTTGAAGGAAAAATTAGCTGAGCTTGAACTGCAGCTATTGCTACTAATCATATCTTTCATCTATATAGCACTTTAAGGTTTGAAAAGCACTTAATCTCATTTGTTCTTTACAACACTGAAGCAGGTGCTCTTCTTATCCTCAGTTTTCAGGTGAAAAAACTGAGAAAAAGAGAAGTTAAGAGACTTGACCAGGGTTGCAAAGGCAATGTTTGAGACTGTATTCAGACTCACGTCTTCTGAGTTTGTGTCTAACACTATCCTGTGTATGTCCTCTCTGCCAATCCCAGCACCTTTCATTGTACTTTACTGGAAAAAGAGATAAGAATACAAGGAGATATAAATTCATAATGTATTTTATTTGCAAAGAATTTTGGAAACAATCTGGCTCAATAACTAATTATTACTAATATTAATTAGTATTACTATACTAATACTAAGTATATACTCTACTGTACTAATATACTATACTATATATTCTACACAAATATAATATACTATATATACTAATTATATACTATATTATACTAATACAATACTAATCTGGCCCAATTACTAATTATTACTAATAATCATATTGTAGAAACCAGTTTGAATTATATCTTATGTTAGAATGTTACTGTATCCAGAGGAAGACAATAGAAGAATGAATGGAGATATATATATATATATATAAGGAAAATGTAGGAGTCAGCTTTAAAAATCTGATGTGACAGTTGGGCTTACATGATTATTACATTATAAAACTAAGATTTAAATTACTTATTTGGATCCAGATCTTCAGGAATGAATTATAATCTTCCTAGTATGAGACACATGTTTTGCAGAGTAAGACCACAGATAAAATTTTATGAGGTTTTTATTAGTGACTCCTTCCCCCACACCATTACTTATACCAAGATCTTTCTAGGCAATTAAATAAGTCAGCAGGACTGGGCCAGTACAAATAAATATCTCAGTTGATACTGATATGGGGATTGTGGTACTTATTTTTGGCTGGGGAGAGACTTCATTTGAAAGACAAGTCTAATCAGAAGTAAAGAGACGAGGCAGTGTTTAAAGGAGAAAATGCACCCAAGGGGAAGAATAGCCAGGTAAATACAAGACCATGTTCATCAGCATACTGTTGAAGCCACTTTCAGTGGCTTAGAGGTATCTTAGTCTAAGTAATCTTTTCTTTCTTTGAATAATAATAATAATAATAAATAATCAATAGTTTTGATATCATAGCTCTAAACAGAAAACTAGAAATAGAGTTCTGGTAAAATGCTTCCTTTCTTAAGGCTTAATTGCATCTTCAATAGATGTCTCTGATTTCTTCATTCACCTTCTTTTTTAATTCTCTGAAATGATTTCCAATGTTATCAATAAAGCGAAACTGCTCTCTTCAAAGTTACAAGTAATTTCTTAATTGCCAAATCTAAAGACTTATTTTTTTCTCAATTTGCATTCTTTTTTAACTCTCTCCCACTTCAACATCAATCACTATTTTCTCTATCATACCCTTTTTTTCTCAGTTTCTAGGGTACTACCCTATCCTGATTTTCCTCCTACCTGTCTGACAACTCCTTCTTAGACTCTTTGACTGAATATGATCAGCCTAATACCTAGAGGTTTCCTCTAGGGCCCTATCCTGGATTCTCTTCTCTCCTTTTCTAGACTACTTATGTCCCATGGGTTCAATTATTCTCTCTATACTGATGATTCCCAAGTCTACTTTTTCAGCTCTAACTTCTTTTGTAACTTCCAAATTCACATCTCCAACTGATATTTTGAACTTAATGTACAATAAACATCTTACATTCTATATGCCCCAAATTGAACTCATTATCTTACCCTTTATATGTTTTGTTTTTGCAAAGCTCCCCAGAGTTGTCACCAAATATTGATTCTCTCAATTTTAGTATCATCCTTGACACTTCAATCTCTTACCCCTCCACCTGTTCCCATATCCAGTTATTTATCAAGTATTATCATTTATGCCTTCATAATATCTCTTCAATATGCCCCTTTTCTCTCCTCTGGAACTGTCACCATCCTGGTGCAGCTCCTCATCAGCTCATACCTAGGCTATTGCAGCAATTTTTGAATGGTTTCAGCCTCTCTCCACTTGAATCCATTCTACACTCAATTGTCAAAATGATCTTTGTAAAATATAGGTCTGACCTTTTTACCTCCTTGCAATAAATTCTGATTTCTCCCAATTGCCCCCAAAACCAAATATAAAATCCTGTTTTGCTTTGAAAATGCATCACAACCTTATCCATTCTTTCCTTTCCAATATTTAAATATCTTACTTATTTACCTGTACTCTGTGATCCAATGACACTGGCCTCCTTGTTGGTCCTTGCAAAAGACAATCCATTTACAGATTAGGCATTTTCAGTGCTTGTTCCATAACTATGAATTTTCTTATGACTCAGTTTCATCTCTTCACTTCCCTGGATTCCTTCAAGTCCCTACTATACCCCTACCTTCTATAGGAAGTTTAAGTCAGTGTTCATTAATGCTAGTGTCTCCCTCTGTTTATTATCTACAATTTATCC
Source organism: Pseudocheirus occidentalis (assembly GCA_028646575.1). NCBI lineage: Eukaryota > Metazoa > Chordata > Mammalia > Diprotodontia > Pseudocheiridae > Pseudocheirus > Pseudocheirus occidentalis. Next base: position 7,994 of record JAQQSW010020266.1, read on the forward strand.
TTTTTGTATAATTTTTGTGCAGTTATTTGAGTGTTGTCTTCCCCATTAGCCTGGATTCCATGAGATCACAGATTATTTTTTGTCTTTCTTTGAATTCCCACGATTTAGCAAAGTGTGTGCCACATTGCAGGTGCTGATCAGCTCCTTTGTCATAATTCCTGAATGCTTCCAGGAATAGTGCACCTGATTCATGATTCTCATATATAATCATACTATCATAACCTCAGGAGGATGGCTCTGATGAACTCATGAACCTTAATTCTCTAAATAGACCCCACATATTCTACATTTTTTGTCCAGCATTGACTTCCTCTTATCACTATCTTTGTTTATAATTCCTTAGGTTGAGAAGTGTTAATTTGTCAAAGTCATTTATTTCTATGGGTACCATCAATGCTATCAAATGTCTTGTGAAGGAATTTAGTTCCTGGTGATTAGAGGGATAGCTGAGACTCAGGAAAAATACCTTACTGATGAAAAAGGTGAAGGATCAAAATTTATAGCATTGAAAAAAATTAAGGCCTAGTCAGGAAACAAAAAATCAAAAGACGAGAGCTAGAAGAAGCTATAACTGGGGCAAGAGGTATTTCTAAATTAAGGAAGTATGGACAGAGATATGGATGCATGGTGTCATGAATAATCAAAAACTGTTGCAAGCTACCTCCTAAAAGCTTTTTAAAAAATTATTACTGTTACTTTTGGATGCTGAAAACAAGCTTTACAATTGTCATGCATTGCTGCTCATTCACCAAAATGACTCTTTCATTCCAGCCTGAGGGAAGAGGAAGCTTTTTCTGTCATTATTGAAACTAGCTTTCCTTTGGAACATTATTGAAGTCTGAAAAGATTCAATAATATTTCATCACTTTTGAGCTTTTAAAAATATTTGTTTTGTACTCCCAAACTTAAAACAACAAATGTGTAGAATTGTTGGACAAGGAAAATTATAAACAGAAACATATTGATTGACCAAATGAAGATCTTGTCAAGTTTTTCAGCAATTTATATTAAAGTTTTGAAATTATGGGGGGTGGAGCCAAGATGGCAGTGTAGAAGCAGCAAAGCCCTGCAGCTCCCACACAACCACCCTAAAAACACATAAAATGGGACTCTAAACAAATTTCCAAGCTCCAAAGCTCTCCAAAATACAGAAAACACATCTGTTGATACAGGCAGCTCAGCAGGTGGAGCTCATCCCAGCAGTCTGGGAGACAGGGCCGGTCCAGTCTGAAACCCTGGCCCTGGCCAGGTCCCAGGGCATTGGGAGGAGTCGAGTCTATAGGAGAGCAGATAGGCTGCGCTGGAGGCACAGTTACCACATTCATCAGGCCAGAAGAAAAAAGGGCTAAGAGAAAGGTCAGTGGATCTTGTTAAATTTGGGGGAGAAGAGTGGTCTGGCCAAAGTGCTCCCAGGGCAAGGAAGCAGTGGGAGGTGCCTGTGGCATCAGGAATGCCTGAAAGCAGCAGCAGCCTCCACTTGGCTGCTTCAGAGCCCTCAGCCTGCAGATAGCAGGGGGCTGAGGCAATCAATCAGGGCCAAGGGCTCTTACGTTGAGTGGCCTGGATCTGGATCATGGTCTTGAGTGGTGGTCCTGAGGTGCGCTTTCAGTGAGCCAAAGCTGGCGGGGGTTGCAGCACCCCACTAATAGCTCTGGCAGCTGTGAAGGACCCAGAAATTTGGGACAGAGCTCCCTCCCCAGGAAGCAGAGTTCTACAGAGCTAAAAAACCAAGCAATTAATAGACTGGCCAACATGAGGAAAAGGAAACAAAGTAATAACAGCAATAAAATTCTAGAATCCTTTTTTGTGGACAAAAAGGATCAAAGCATGGAGCAAGAGGAACACAACACAGTCAGAATGCCCTCACCAAATGCTTCCAAGACACTGGAAGAATACCTACAAGCTATGGATCAACTTAGAAAGGACTTTGAAAACCAAATAAGAGATGTGAAGGAAAAATTGGAAAGACAAATGAGAATGATGCAAGAAACTCATGAAAAGAGAGTCAACAACCTGAATGAAGAAAACAACACCTCCAAGAGCAAATTAACTCAGATGGCAAAGGAGGACCAGAAAGCCAATGAAGAGAAGAATGCCTTAAAAAGTCGAATTTGCCAGATGCAGAAAAAGTCTCAAAAGCATTCTGAAGACAATAATTCCTTCAGAATTAGAGTGAAGCAAGTGGAAGCTAATGACTTTATGAGAAACCAAGATACTATTAAACAGTTACCAAAAAAATGAAAAAATAGAAAGCAATGTGAAATATATCCTTGAAAAAACCACTGACCTGGAAAATAGATCCAGGAGAGACAATTTAAAAATTATTGGTCTGCCTGAAACCCATGACCAGAAAAAGAACTTGAAAAGAATCCTTCAAGAGATCCTTAAAGAAAATTGCCCTAATGTTTTAGAATCAGACAGCAAAATAGAACTTGAAAGAATTCACCAATCACCTGTTCAAAAAGACCCCCAAAAGAAAACTCCAAGAAATATTATTGCCAGTTTTCAGAATCCCCAGTTAAAGGAGAAAATATTACAGGCTGCCAAGAGAAAACCATTTGAATTCTGCAGAAGCACTATCAGTACAACCCAGGATCTGGCAGCTTCTACACTGAGGGATAGAAGGGCCTGGAATATGATATTCCAGAAAGCAAGAGAGCTGGTATTAAAACCAAGAATCACCTACCAAGCAAAATGGAGTATAATGTTCCAGAGGAAAATATGGTCATGCAGTGAGGTAGAGGACTGTCAAGCATTATTGATGAAAAAAACAGAACTGAACAGAAAAGTTGACTTTCAAGCAGAAGAAGCATGAGAAGGTACACATTGGAAAGAAATCATAAGGAACTTATAAAAGTGGAACCATTTACATGCCAATATGGAAAAACAGTAAT
>JAQQSW010020267.1:0-10887 GCA_028646575.1 Pseudocheirus occidentalis
CTATAATATTCCTAGGAGTTTTCTTTTGGGGATCTTTTTCAAGAGGTGATCAGTGAATTGTCTCAAGTTCTATTTTGCCCTCTAGTTCTAAAATATCAGAGCAATTTTCCTTGAGAATTTCTTGAAGGATGCTTTATAAGTTCTTTTTTTTTTGATCATGGCTTTCAAGTAGTCCAATAATTTTTAAATTGTCTCTCCCTGATCTATTTTCCAGGTCAGTGGTTTTTTTCAAGGAGATATTTCACATTGTCTTCTATTTTTTCAATTGTTTGCATATGTTTAATGGTATCTTGATTTCTCATAAATTCATTTGCTTCCATTTGCTCCACTCTAATTCTGAAGGAATCATTCTCTTCATCAAGCTTTTGAGATTCTTTTTCCATCTGGCAAATTTGACTTTTTTAGGCATTCTTCTCCTCATTGGCTTTTTGGGCCTCTTTTGCCATTTGAGTTGTTCTGTTTTTCAAGGTGTTATTTTCTTCAGACAGATTGTTGACTGTCTTTTCATGATTTTCTTGTATAATTCTCATTTCTCTTCCCAATTTTTCCTCCACTTACCTTATTTGGTTTTCAAAATCCTTCTGAAGCTGCTCTATGGCTTGTAGGCATTCTTCATGTTTCTTGCAAGCTTTTGGTGAGGGAGTTCTGACTTTTGGCTTCCTCTTGTTCCACACCTTGATCCCCTTTTACCCCAAAGAAGGAATCCAAACTCTGTTGCTGTTCTTACTTGAATTCTTTTGCCTCCTCATGTTGCCAGTGAATTACTTAATTTTTTAGCTCTGTGAAACTCTGCTTCCAGAAGGGAAAGGTTTTTCCCAAATTGCTGGGGTTTTCCCAGTTGCCTGAGCTATTAGGAGGTTGCTACAACCCCCATCAGCTTTGGTTCACTGAAAACACAAGAGCACAATCTGTATCCAGGACACTCAACACAAGAGCATTTGCCTCTGAATGATTGCTAGCCCCCCTGTAGTCTGCAGGCCAGAAGCTTCTGAAGCTGCTCCAAGGCCACCACTTCTGCCTCTTCCTTGTCCTAGAGACAGTTTGGCCAGACTGATTTTCTCCCCCAACTTTAGCTGAGTTCCACTGACCTTTCACTTTGGAGTTGTTTCTTATGGCTTGATAATTCTGAAAACTGCCGCAGCTGCTGCTAATTCACTCTCCTGAAGGCTCCAGCTGCAGCTTGTCCTGTCCACCGCAGGGCCAAGCTGTGGTTTCAGGCTGGGCTGGTTTTGGCTCCCAATGTGCTGTGATGAGCCCTTCTTGCCCAACTGCATTCAGTGGGAGGTGTATTTTTATGAATTTTGGAGCCGTAAATGTTGTTTAGAGTCATATATTATGGGTATTTGAGATGGCTATGTGGCAGCTGTGGAACCTTGTTGCTTCTAAACTGCCATCTTGGCTCTGCCGTGATCTATTTTGGAATTCTTTAATTGAATTTTATGAACATGCTACTGGGACCAAAACTGGGAAATATGAAAAAAAGTTCAAAGTAAACAAACAATCTTTAGCAGAGTTCAATTTATATCATTAAAAACAATTCTATTTCAGCATTTGAAGACAAAAATAAAAATTTATTAAAACACATCCCTCACATTTTAAAATGATCTATATACTAATGGGAATGTGGGAATGTTACATAAGCTGTTTTTATAAGAACATTTATGTGTGTGTTTATTGAAGACACATTTTGACTATACTTATGTGTTCAAAATGAATTGCTAATACTGAATGGCTGTTAAATTTCATTTGTCCCTTCTTAGTTCCCTTCATTTCCCCTTGACATTTAGATTTGCTGATTGTCAGGGCAGGTAGTGATAAGATTGGAACGCAGTTTGCACCTCTCATGCAACCCTGGAGGAGTGTCACAGCAATTGGAGCCCATCTGTACACAGGAAGAGAAGTGTGGGCAGTTTTTATTTCTCTAAATGAGTAGCCATTTTCATCTTATCACTTTGGAGATTCATGAAATAGAGCAATTGGCTATGACATTCTCTGTGTCATTTTAGGTGATGTAATCAGATAAGTTAAAAATCAAAGGATAAAGGATGACAACTAGAAAGAAGCATATGGAATTTAGAATGATTTGACAGTGGTGCAATAGAGACAATCCTGTATTTGGAGACCTGCAACTTGATACTGAATTTCACTTCAATTCCTTACTAACTGTGTGATCATGGAGACTTCACTTTTCCTCTTTGAATCTCAGTTTAATTGTCTGTAAAATGAGGCATTTGGGCTAGAAAAGTCCTCAGGTTGAGATTCCTTCCAGCTCTAAATCCATAATATGAATCTATATAAAGTGAGAGTGCTCTACAGGTAAGATATGAGGTATATACCCTAATAAAATAAACTCCTTGAGCTTAAGAACTGTTCCATTTTAAAAATTTTTTCTTCCCCACCAATTTTCTTTGTATCTCTAGCACCTAGCTCAGGAGTTGTTTTGTTTTGTTTTGATTTTGCCATATCTTTATATCTTAGCTGTGTTAGAAGTATAACAGGCATTCATGAGCATGATCCCATTGCTCACTGGCATGGGAGTCTTGGCCTGCTCTGTTTCTGCTTTAGATGGTCATACATCCTTTGCAGTATGGTGGCTGCTCACTGTCAGGTATTTACCTTATTGGATCCTGGTTCTGTACAGATACCTTATGTAATGATACTGGGATTTTAAGATCTTACATGCCCCATGAACTTGTTGATGTACCAGGAAGGGGTGGAGCAAGAGAAAGCCAGAACCAAGCTAGCATCTGTGCTGGTGACTAGAGCAGTGGCAGCAGAGTCAGCAGCAGTAGCAGTGGCACAAATTTCTTTTTTCTTTGAGCCAACCAGAATCCCTGCTAAGGACTCCTACTGAGGACTGCCAGGGCCAAGAACTGCAGAGAGGCCAGAACTGCTGGGAATAAGCTGCCTGGATGCTGAGCAGTTGTTGTGAGGAGAGGAGGATCTTTGCCTGAGGTACCCTGTCCTGTTTTGAAGGCTTGAGAATGTGGGTGTTTACTACTTTAACCACATGTGCCAATTTCATAACTACTGTGTTGGCTTTGACTTTCTGATTTTGGAACTAAGTTTTCTGGAATTTGAACAAATTTTCTGGCTATATTTCTCATGTAGAGAGCCTGTTACAGTTTGTGATTAATAATCATATCAGCATACTTATAGTTACTGTAGGCATTGTGAATACTACATTGCTGATATACCTTAGTACCTTGTATCTCAGAACTCTTAAACTCAAGTGAACTGCCTGCCTTAGCATCTCCAGTAGCAGGGATTGCAATGTAGACAGCCATATCTGACTATAGCAGATTATAACTACGTAGAGAACCTGAAATTGGACCTTGATTTCATTCCTGTAGAGATCTGCCAGTGAGGGAGGAAACTAGCTACTATCAGCACAGATTAGCATACTTTTTCCAACATACAGGCGTGAAGAGTTGACAACAGCCCTGAGAAATTAAATGACTTACCAAGAATCACAGAACAAATTTGCATGAGAGGCAGTATTAAAACAATGCAAACCCTGATACATAGGTCAGTTCCCTATCTACTATATACAACATGATGCCTTAATGTTAACCCTAATAAATTCTTATTAACATATCTTTATTATTCAATTATTTGAGCTCATGAGCCCAAACCTGACCTCAACTCTCATTTCTAGAAAGCTTTAAGATTTGTAAGCCAGTAGTGCAAATTTTCTATCCTTTTATTTATTTATTTTTCAGTTTTATTTAAAATTAGACTTTGATTTTATTGGTGTAGTAAACTCCACAGTGAAAACTTTCTCTATAAATACAATATAGCATTTGTTATACAACTTATATTATCAAAGGTCTGTTGTACTGAGAGGATAAGCAACTTGGAATAGATTATACAGAGATAATGTATCAAAGATTTAGGACTTGAACTCAGGATTTATGGACTCAAAGGCCTACTCTTCATCCACTAAACATTGCAGCCAATCATTTGTATTTTGTTACTGATGGAATAGCCTCAGAAAAGTTAAATGACTTTCCAAAGCTCATTTACCAAGATCATATCAGATCTGGGATTCAAATACAAGACTCTTTCTTGTATACTATGCTGTTGTTGGCCCAGATATTTTATTTCTTTCATCAAAATTTCAAGACAAGGATTTGTATTTAATCGATTTCAATTGTTTATTCTTTCATTTTGCTTTAGAGTTTTTTAGGCTGAATAATATATATATATTCTCAGATAACTGTGTTCTGGTTATGAAGTGATCTGTTCAGATATTGAATCTGGGAATAATTCCAACTTTGTGAGATTGGATTTAAGGTCAGAATCCACAGAAAGTTTAGAGGGCTCTGTCAGGCCTAGGAGAGTATGAGCTATAATGAAACAAATGCAGTGACAATACAAGGTCACTCAGACCTCTTCTCAGAAGGGAAGCAGTCCTTGTAAACTCTGGTAAAGAATACAGTGGTTTTATCCTTACCCTACTTGAAAACTATTCTCAGTTGGCAAATCCAATATTTGTTTGTTTGTTTGTTTATTAGAGTTTGCATAATTTAGATTTTGTGGAGCATTTGATACAGTTATCTCCTTTATTTATGACTTCTAAACAAATTCTATAGTCTTCTCATTCTTTTTTTGTCTTGTTGATCTGGTTTGTCTCTCCAGTAAGTTTGTGACTCTTCTCCTGCACTTCAGATCCCATAGGTTTATCTCTTTCCTACTCTCTTTTTATGATCTTTCTGTTGTTGATTTCATTGACTCCTATTGCTTCAACTATCACCTCAATGCAGGGAAAGGAAGAGGGACAGGACCTGAGATTTCAGTTATACAGAGAACATACAGATGAGAAAAATATTTCTAATGATACTGTCTTTTCAACTTAGATTCTTTTTTGAAAATTTGTTTTTTAAATTAACACTTATTTTTAGTTTACATCAATCATTTCCACTAGATTTTGAGTTACAAATTTTCTCACCATCTTTCCCCTACCCACCACCCCAAAACAGCAATCCCATGTTTACCCCCCTCCGCCAATCTGCCTTCTTCTATATCATCGCCCATCACCCCTCTGACTTTTTGGTAGGGCAAGATGGATCTCCTTATCTCAGTGCCTGTATATCTTAATTCCCAGTTACATGGAAATGATAAGAATAATAATTATTCCTATTTTAATTATATATATATATATATACATATACACACACACATATATGTATATATACATACACACATGCGTATATATATATGTATGTATGTATGTATGTATAAACATTTGATTTTAAAACAATAATTTCCAAATTCTTTCTCTACCTCCCTCATCACCCACCACCACCAGAAAGACAAGCAATTCAATACAGGCTGTACATGGGTAGTTACATAGAACATCTCCACAATGGACATATTGTGAGAGACTGATTATATGTCCCTCCTTCATATTCTGCCTCCCCTAGCTGTTCTATACTCTACCTTGTCCCTGTCACAAAAGTATATGCTTCTAACAACCCTCCCCCCTAAACTGACCCTCCCCTCCATCAACCCCTCCTCTCATCCCCATTCCCCCTATTCTACTGTATGGCAAGATACCCAATTTAGAGTGTACGTCATTCCTTCCGTAAACCAAATTCAATGAGAGTAAGGTTGACCCATTCCCTTTTACTTTCCATTTCTTCCCTTTCATTGTAACAGTTATCCCTTGCCTCTTCTATATGATATGATTAACCTCATTCTGTCTCCCTGTCTCCTTTCCTTCTATTCCTCTCCCACCTCATAATTTCACCTTTTAAAGTATCATCCCTTTGTATTCAATTGATCCTGTACCCCCTATCTATACATATGCACACATGCTTAGATATGTATTCATATACATGTATAGCCTCCTATATGGACATATGTGTAGGTATACATACATATACACACACACATATATTTATATTCCCTTCACCTATCCTTATACCGAGAAAGGTTTCATAAGTTACTGTTATCATTTTCCCATATTGGCATGTAAATAGTTCAACTTTGATAAGTTCCTTTTGATTTCTTTCCCATGTTTACCTTCTCATGCTTCTTGTGTTTGGATGTCAAATTTTCTGTTCAGTTCTGTTTTTTTCAGCAAGAATGCTTGAAAGTCATCCACCTCATTGAATGACCATATTTTCCCCAGGAACATTATACTCAATTTTGCTGTGTAGGTGATTCTTGGTTTTAATCCCAGCTCCCTTGATCTCTGAAATATCATATTCCAGGCCCTTCGATCCCTCAGTGTAGAAGCTGCAAGATCCTGGGTTATCCTAATTGTGTTTCCATAGTATTCAAATTGTTTTCTTTTGGCAGTATGTAATATTTTCCCTTTGGTATGGGGATTCAGAAACCTGGCTATACCATTTCTAGGAGTATTCTTTTGGGGATCTTTTTCAAGAGCTGATCAGGGAATTCTTTCAAGTTCTTTTATGCCCTTTGATTCTAAAACATCAAGGTAATCAAGGATGCTTTCCAAGTTCTTTTTTTTTATCATGGCTTTCAGGTAGACCAATAATTTTCAAATTTTCTCTCCTGGATCTATTTTTCATGTCAGTGGTTTTTTCAAGGAGATGTTTCACATTGCTTTATATTTTTTTCATTTGTTTGTAACTGTTTAATTGTATCTTGGTTTCTCATAAAGTTATTTGCTTTTGAGGTTCTTTTTCCATTTGGCAAATTCAACTTTTTTAGACATTCTTCTCCTCATTGGCTTTTTGGGCCTCTTTTGCCATTTGAGTTGATTTGTTCTTTAAGGTATTGTTTTCTTCAGTCAGGTTGTTAACTCTCTTTTCATGATTTTCTCGCATCATTCTCATTTTTCTTCCCAATTTTTCCTCCACTTCTCTTATTTGGTTTTCAAAGTCCTTTTTAAGTTGATCTGTGGCTTGTAAGCAATCTTAATGTTTCCTGGAAGCATTTGGTGGGGGAGTTCCGATTTTGTTATCTTCCTCCTGTTACATGTTTTGATCCTTTTTTCCCCAAGAAAGGATTCTGGGATTTTATTGTTGTTCTTACTTTGCTTCCTTTTCCTCAAGGTGGCCAATCATTTAATTGGTTGATTTTTTAGCTTTGTGGAACTCTTCTTCCAGGGGGGAAAGCTCTGTCCCAAATTGCTGGGGTTTTCACAGCTGTTGGAGCTATTAGGGGGTGCTGCAGACTCTACCAGCTTCAGCTTGCTGAAAGTGCACCCCAGGATCACCACCCAAGACCACGATCTGAATCCAGGCCGCTCAAGCAAGAGCCCTGGCCCTGATCAATTGCCTTGGCCCCCCTGCAATCTGCAGGCCAGGAACTCTGAAGCAGCCCAGTAGAGGCAGTTGCAGCTTGCAGCCATTCCTGCCGCTTCCTGCTGCTTCCTGCCCTGGGGGCAGTTCAGCCAGACCTGCTTTTCTCCCCAAAATTTAGCTTGAATTCAAATGATGTTTCTCTTAGCCTTATTTCTTCTGGCTTTATAAATGTGGAAACTGCCAGAGGCACCACAGATCAGTTCTTCTGTATACTCCAGCTGCAGTTCATCCTTATCACCCTAGTGCCAGGCCGCAGTTTTAGGCTAGTCCAGCCTTGGCTCTCAGACTGCTGCAATGAGCCCCACCTGCTCAGCCGCCTCCCGCAAAAGATGCATTTTCTGTATTTTTGTGAGTTTTGGAGCCCTAAAATTTGTTTAGACTGGTATTTAATGGGTATTTATGGTGGCTATGTGGGAGCTTGGCTCCCTCCAGTTACATTTTGATCTGATTCTGGCTCATAAAAATGAATTGGGTGCCCAAAGAGGGTTATGGTTGCCTGGGACCCCAAAATACCAACATTTGGGTCCTGCTGAAAGAATTCCACTCAAGCCTTGTCAGCCAAAGAAAAAGTAAAGTTTATTGAAAGTTCAAGTTTGCCATATGGAGTAGATTCTTAAGCAGCCAATCTATGCTAGGTTGCTATATGGAGCTTTCACACAGAACAAGTCTGTGCTAAGCTATCTTATGGCACTCTCACAGAGTAAGTCTCTGCTTGGCCATTTCAAGGCACTCTCACACAGAGCAAGTCTGTGCTAAGCTCTCTGTGCTCTCCTTCACACACCAATATATAATTGGTTTTTTTAATGCATCATCTCAATAGCTCTTGATTCCTAATCTCCTACTTATTCATACTGCCACTATCCTTTTTTCTGGTCATGATTTCTTCTTTTTGTATTATTTTATTAGTCCCCTTACTGATTTCTCTGGTTCCAGCCTCTTCCCTGCCAAAATTTCTCCTTGAGATATGTGTGAAAATAATTCCTTTAATGGTATGTCTAAATATGTCACTCAACCATTCAAAAACTTTCAGCTACTTGCTATTGTCCCAGGGTAACATATAAATATGTTGGTCTGACGTAATCTGGGCCAAACTTATTTTCCATTATTACTTTTCATCTTCAAAGCCCCTCTAGTTTAAATGTACCTAATGTTCCCTAATGCCTTTTGAAGAATAAGAACAAAAGTCAGAATCAGATACAAGGGATCTAGACCCCCCTCTCGTATTTGCTGAGTGTCTTGTTGGAAAGCCAAGACTAGTAAGCAAAATGAGTTAATACTTTATTTAATTATGCTTTTATTCTTTTGGAAAGAATGATTAGGTAGTAAGAGAAAGCTGACACTATTCTGTGTACCTGATTTTGCTCCACTTACTCCTCTTGAAAGGATTTGTCTAAATTAATTTGACTGGCAAGGCTGCATTGTTGTGATGATTGGCAGGAAAAAAACACTGCTACTGTGTATGCAGACCCTGGAAAGCAACCTTTCAGCATAGCAGTTAACACCTATTGTTGCCTCATTGATTTCAGCTCATCTAGCATTGAAGTGGTTGGCTAGCGCCTGGGATTCCTTTGTCAAAACCTCAGTATTGTATCTCACACAGAAAATGGCAAGGGCAAGTTCCAGAAGTTGCCCAAGAGCCAGTGAATATCTCTTTTAAAATGTCTTTGAAATTAACCTAAAGGAATGAAGTGTCTTTTCAAAAGGCAGTGTCATGTCAGGGGAACCCAGGGAAGGTTAAGACCCACAAAGAATCCAGGAGACATCAAAGGAATCATTTGATAATTTTCCTCATAAATTTGTGGTCACCTGTGACCAGCTTTGGTCCAAATTTGAAATTTGATAATCATTTCCAATTAAGCATCACACTTCAAGCAAGGGGGAGATTTTCATTATCCTTATTAACAGGCCCTGATCAAGTGCCAATGAGAGCCTAGTCACTGGCTGTAAAATTAAACATATCTCTGCCAGGGTCCCAATGATTGAAATGCCATTATTTAAATCTCTCTCATGGGAGGAAAAATGTCTTCTGTTTCTTTTTATTTTTTTCTTTTGCATCTCCATTTCTTCCATCCTTTTCACCCAAGCCCAAACCTTACTTTTTTTTTGCAAAGCCAGAAACTTCCTAAAGTAATTTTATAGCACCAGCACTATTTTCCATCACTGTATTTGTCTAGAAGAATAGTTTCTCTGAGAAAGTGTTTCCTAGGAAAATATTCTAACTGTATGACTATTTAAGCCCCTTTCAGTAATCCACAGGGACACATGTACACTAGACAATAAAATACAGCACTTTCTTTCAATTGTCCCTCTTTTAGTGCATTTTCAATGCTCGATTTTTCTGTTTTCTTACTTTAATAGCTCAGGAATATTATAACTCTCACTTTCACCTTACTCAATAAAAGATCATCTTAAAGACTCTAATGGAGACCCTGAAAAAGGATTAGGGAGAAAATGTTATAACTACTGATCACCATAACCTTACAGAAAGTGCTGAAACATCCACTGCAAATAGATATTTATCCTTCACCTTTGCAAGCTTTAATGGAACAAAGCTCACTAATACATAGATGTGAGAAACATTATAACATGACTATGCATGGTGCTATGGAGAAATTCTTCTTTTTCAGACTATTTTGAAGGCATTCAGTTCTAGTGGCTTTAGATATTTCTTTTCCTCTTCTCAGCTATCTTCCATTTCTCTTCCCATATGCCACTAATATAATCCTGAGGCCAGAAGATCAACCCAGTTCCCAGCTCAGATATTGAAATGCGTTGTAAGAGATCAAGGCTGAAGACCAGAGAGCACCTGGCTGCTTTTGATCTTAATCATGAGTTATGACAAGCTGGAGTTCTCTTGTCCACCTCCAATAGTGCTCTTGCCCTTGGCATATTTATGGAGGTCAGCTTGAGTGAAAAAGTTCCCTCCAACATACTTTATACCTCTAGTTGCAAAGCCAGACTTCTCACAAGAGAGAAAGAAAGGGGAGGGTAGGGGTATTATTATAAAAATTGACAATAGAGGATGGTCTTTAGGTGTCTTTGGTCCATGAAGGCCTTAGCAAATAGTCTTGAATTTTGAAAAGTAAAAAGAAGAAAAGGCATGGATTGAATAGAAAAAAGACATACACAATATGGACAGCAGGAGGAAATTCAGCTTTTCATTGGACTTTTGTCTCAATCTATAGTTTTTAGCAAGTCTTTGACTTTCTTTTTATATATAAAACTTGATTCTCAGTATAGACCACCTTTACTTCTCCAAGTTTTACTCACTTTATAAGAATTGCATCATTTAATTTGCCTGCTCCTTTATTTTATATATCTGTGAATATATTTGAGCAATAGAAATAGTAATATGATTTTTGGGCAACTGCTACCTAAATCTACAACCTCTTTATTTTGGGCATTCTTTATGGATCCTTGTTCCCTCTTCAGAAAGTACAAATCACATTTCTTCAAAAAACGCCAAAGTAAGACATCTTTGTCAATATGGCTACTGGTTTTCCACCAATTTTTCATGTTTTCTCATATCATTAGTGACACACAATGACAAGCCATCACAATGCTCAGGAGGAGAGAGAGGTGGAGAAGAAGAGGGAGAAGGAAGAAA
>JAQQSW010020268.1:0-10887 GCA_028646575.1 Pseudocheirus occidentalis
AAGAAAGAAAGAAAGAAAGAAAGAAAGAAAGAAAGAAAGAAAGAAGGGAGGGAGGGAGAAAGGAATGAAGCCTTCCCTTGTCTCCACCTTTTTATCTCTCCTCCTTTTGCAGCTAAACTTATAGGAAAAAAAAAGTTGTCCACACTTGTCACTTTCACTTCTCTTACTCACATCTCAACCCTCTGCAGTCTGGCCTCTATACTCATCAGTCAAATGAAATGACCCTCTCCAAAGTTACTGGTGATCTCCTATTTGCCAAATTTGCCAAACGTGATGGCCTTTTCTTGGTTCTTATACTTCTTGACCTTTCTGATACATGCAATGATGTCGACTACCCTCTTCTTGATAATCCTCAGACACTGAGGAGTATCTAGTTCAGGTCCTCATCACCTCATGCCTTGATGATGGCAATAACCTGCTGATCAGTCTGCCTTCCTCAAGTCTCTTCCTATTCCATTCCAGTTTCCATTCAACCATAAAACTCAGTCATGTTTGCTCATGTCACTCCACCCTGTCCCCCCCTCCCTATCTCAATAAACTCCACTGCCTCCAGGAGCAAATACAAAATGTTCTGTTTGAAATTCAAAGCCTCTTGTAACCTAACCCTCTCTTATGCCTTACTCCCTACCATGTACTCTTCGATCCAGAGATACTGACCTCCAGACTGTTCCACAAACAACACTCCATCTCTCAGCTCCAGGGATTCCAAGGCTATCCACCATGCCTGGAATGCTCTCCATCATCTGCTCTGACTACTCACTTCCCTGGCTTCCTTTAAATCACTTCCTTAAAATCCCACTGTTCTACAGGAAGCCTTCCCTATTCCTTTTCACTTCCATTGCCTTCCCTCTATTAATTATTTCCTATTTATCATGTATGTAGCTTGCTTTGTATATATTTCTTTACATGCTGTCTCCCCCATCACATTGTAAGTTACTTGAGAGAAAGGACTATCTTTTGCCCCCATTTTTGTAAGTCCATCACTTAGCACAGTGCCTGGCATATGGACATATCTCCCTCCTGGTTCTCTTTTTAGTTATCTTACTGCTCCATATTAGGTTTATCCAGATTCTGTCTTCTAACAATGGATATACTTTGTCCTATACAGGTCTTTGTCCTAATCTGCATTCTCCTTTGTCTATGCCTTCTCTGTGTGTGTGTGTGCTCTCTATGCAAATGCCTTCACGTTTATCCAACCTCTCTCCTAAGCTATAGTCCTACATCCCCAACTGCCTATTGAACCTCTTAAACTGGATGCCCCATAGACATGTCAAAATCAAAATATCTGAAACAGAACTCAGTATCTTTTCTATCATTTCCATGCCTCTCTTAGCTTCTTTATTTCTGTCAAATGCACCACCATCCTTCCAGTGAGTCATCCAGGTTCACCAACTGAGATTCATCTTCAATTCTGTCAGTCTGTATATAAAAATAAAACATAAAAATTTTACATTTATTCTCCTTCGTGCTTATTTGCTTCCTTTTCTCTTCCCAAAAAGGGGTTAAGATGCCAGCCACCTTTCCAAAACTCACAAGACTCTCTGTACTGAAGAGAAAAAAAAAGACAGAAAAAGAAATAGGCTCCATCCCAAACACAGGTCATCTCTGTTGTTCGATGCCCCCATTCTATAAAAGAGAAAACTCAAGCCCAGAGAGAGGAAATGATCAAGGTTACAAATGTGGAAGAGTTGATATCTGTATCAAGATCTTTCCATTGCAAACTAAGTGTTGTTTCTTCTACTCTAAAAATCAAGTCCAAAAAGCACTTATTGAAATGCTTACTGTTTGATAGGAACTATGCTAAGTACTGGAGATGGAACAAGCAAAAAAGAAAGACTGTCCCTGTCCTCAAACAGCTTATATTCTAACGTGGGCAGACCCATAAAAGGAGGGGGCCAGGGAATGGACCTGTGCAAGGACATGGTGGTAGATGTGCCTGGATACAATTAATAGATAGATAGATATTCATTCAGTGCAGATGAGGACATGGTACCTAGCGAACTGAATATTTTCAACAAAATAATTGAAGAAGGTGCAAGCAGGTCAATAAATCTTTAACATGAATGGAAGGGAAGGTGGATGCAAAGATTGACAAATCTTTAATGTATTTGTAACTGGTTTATTCTGTAAAAAGATACTTTCCAGAACTTACATTTCTAAGAAAGAAAAAAATTCAACCTGGATTAAGTGTCTGAGGATCACATAACACTCTTTATTAGGAATTAAAGCGGATGGAGATTTTAAATGAAAACCAATACTCATTTAGAGATCTCAAAATCCTCATACTCAGAAGCTCCAAACATAAGTCCATTCCAGTTCTTTAGTGATCAAATAAGAAAGCATGGGTGACTAAAGCTGTTTTGAAACCTAGGAGCAGCCAGATGGTATAGTGGATAGAGTGCAGAGCCCAGAATCAGGAATGCTCACATTCCTGAGTTCAAATCTGGCCTCAGATACAAGCTGTGTGACCCTGGGCAAGTCACTTAACCCGGTTTACCTCAGTTTCCTCATCTGTAAAATGATCTGGAGAAGAAAATGACAGACCATTCCAGGATATTTGCAAAGAAAACCCCAAATAGGATCATGAAGAATCAGATAAGACTGCATAACAATAGCTTTCAAGTTATTTAGCCGAACTGTCAAAAAATATTGCAAAGACAATAGCATCGTGTTTAAAGTATTGATTTTAGACAATGTCCCAGGTTATCCACTTAATTTGGTTCATTGTACAAGAACATGCAAATTGTTCAAATTCTCCAAAATGTGCATAAAGCTCTCTGAACTTATCAACGTATGTACAAAGATTTAAAGGAGAAGAAATTTCAGTCTACACCAATAAAATATTTTAGACAACAAAAACAACATTTTTCATCATGTAGTAATTATAGGCTTATCCTTCAGGTACAATATACAGTAATATTTTTTAAATGTACTTTCTGTAGCTAAACAAATCATGAATGCATTTTTCTTATCCTTTGCTCTTATATACTAATAAATAGATTAAAAACTTATTTTTAAACATTTTCATTGCATTTTTGGTTAGGCTTTAATCAATTAGCATATTTTACATACAAATATATCTTCAGAAAGTAAAAATTAAAATAATGCAACCACTCTGTGGAATTCATTATTCACACTAATCAGGACCTAGCCTTACTAATTTTGCAGTGTTTTCTTGGTTCTGTTTTCTTTATTCTTCATCAGTTCATGAAAGTCTTCACATTTCTTTGAATTTCTCAGAGGTTGCCTTAACTTTTCAAACAGCAAACTGAAAATAATGATTATATTTGCTCCCTTCTTAACTTACTAAGAAATTCTGATGCACAACAAGCTAACTGAACTCCATCCTACTAAAAACACGAGTGCCTGATAAGCTTCTGAGACATATGGGCCCTGAGCTTAATAAGTGAAGTAGTATAGTAGAAATTTCAAATCTTTTGTTCAATAAGAACAACCTGTATTATCTAGTTTTTAGAGATTTAATAAGAATAATTGGCATTTGTCTATCATTGTGCATCTAATTTCTCATGCAATCTTCAGAAAGACCCAGTGAGGCAGGTACTGGTGGTTTTATTATCCCCATTTTACAGGTATGGAAGCAGAAGCTCATGGAGATTATTTAACTTTCCAAGAGTCCTGGAGCTACTGTCAAAGGAAGGATTTGAACCCAAATTTTTCCTGATCCAAGTCCAACACACTTCCACTACACCCTTCCTTTTTTTACCTCTCTTTTTCCTCCACCACCTACCCCTTAGCTTTAGTGCAGCGGTTCTCAACCTGTGGGTTATGTTTAATTTATAACAATGAAAATACATGCTGCATTTCAGATATTTACATTATGATTCATAACAGTAGCAAAATTACAGTTATGAAATAGCAATGAAAATAATTTTGTGGTTGGGCGTCACCACGACATGAGGAACTGTATTAAAGGGTCGAGGCATTAGGAAGCTTGAGAACCATTGCCTTAGTGCTTCAGGACAGTACCTCTGGGCTACTTCAGGTAGCAAGTATGTAGATATTTACTAGCTGTATGACCCTGGGCAAGTCACTTAACCCTATTTGCCTCAGTTTCCCCATCTGTAAAATGAGCTAGAAAAGGAAAAGGCAATCCTCTCTAGCAGCTTTGGGGTCACAAAGAATTGGATACAACTGAAAACGACTGAACAACAAAAACTGTGTGAACCTGGGCAAATCATTTAACATTTAATAGTTTGTCTCAATTTCCTCATCTGTAAAAGGGGGTAATAACAGCACCTACCTCCTAAGGTGGCTGAAGGACCAAATAAGATAATAATTGTGAAACCCTTAGCACAGTGCCTCCCACATGGTAAGCACTATAGAAATGTTAGGGATTTGGTGGCCCCACCCCACTTCCAAATCCTCCCTAAAGCTGGCTCTGTCCAGATAATGTTCCAGTTACTGCCACACCCTTAGTATCCAAGATAGGGAGAGGTTACTTTGTATAAGATAGTTGACTGTCTTCATTGCCAAAATGAAGCTAGATTCATTGCAGCTAGATGGTACAAGCAGATAGAACACTGGGTCTGGAATCAGGAGGACCCAAGTACAAATTCAGTCTCAGATATCAGTTCTGTGACTTTGAGTTAACTCACTTAACCTGTCTGCCTCAGTTTCCTCATCTGTAAAATTGGAATACTAAAAGCACCTACCTCGCAGGGCTGTTATAAGGGTCAAGTGGTATAATATTTGTAAATCACTCTGCACATAGCTGGCCTGGCATACTTAATAAATGTTTGTTGCCTTCCCTTTCGCCAAAATGAAGAGATGTGGTCAATTAATTGATTAATTCAATCAGTATAGACAGCAACCTTGAATAATTCAAATCCTGGAAAAAGTCTTTCGAGTCAAATATTCTATTATGATTCTCAATGTCAATCAAACTAAACAAATTTCCGCCTTAATTTGTGTTATAAATAAATTACCTCAAAGAGCCCATAAATGAAATCTCCCTTCTCCATTACCTTCACTGAAATCCTTTTAGTTCAATACAATTGTGCAAACATTATAATTTGGCAACTAACATGAAATCATACCGATTTTTTATTCGCTTAAAAGAACTCTATTCTTGTTTCAATAAATATTAGAACACATGATATTCAAAATTCACTTTGTTATGTGTGCTAAAGTCAAAAAGCAAATTAATAGAATTGTTAATTTTATACTGGAAGAAGAATGACATTTCACCATTCTGGCCTTGAGAGTGCATCTGACCCAGAAAACTAGAGTCCTCTCATTCTGTTGTAATGACAGACTGTCTTTTTGGCAGGCAAAACTGCCAAGTAATTCCCTGATTTCCTTTTTTCCAATTAAAAAAATATGAAGAGGATATTAAATCAAGTACAGTGTAAAGAGAAAAAAAGTACCAGCATTACATTAGTGCACAACGCAGACAGTGGTTTTCTGCATAAAGATCTATAAAACTATAAAGAGATTTTTTTTTATTTTAGGAGTCTACAAGGAGCCAAGTTCAGCTCACATTCTGTCTCTACACCAAGTCTTTATTCATTCCCCCAGTAATTAGTACCTGCCACATCCAAATTTCTTTTGTATATATTTTGTATTTATTTATGTTCCTTCACCCTACCAAAAACCCCAAACAAACCGTAATGTAAGCCCTTTGAAAGGAGGGGCTGGTTTTGTTTTTATCTTTTTGTGCCCAGTTTCCACATAAGCCCTGGAACAAAGTGGACTACTAAATACTGGTAACTACTTAATAAATGCTTAATGAATTAAATAATAATAATAACATTACATACAAATTTTAGGAGGCAACTAGCTTACTCAGTGGAGAGAGCACTGGGCCTGGAGTCAGAGAGTTTAAATCTGGCCTCAGATACTTACTAGCTGTGTGACACTGGGCAAGTCACTTAACCCTGTTGTTTACCTCAGTTTCTTCATCTATAAAATGAGCTGGAGAAGGAAATGGCAAACCACTCCAATATCTTTGCCAAGAAAACCCCTTGGACAGTATGGTTCATGGGGTCATGAAAAATCAGATAGGAGTGAAAAACAAAATAAATTCTAGATATTATTATTATTTCTATAATGCTTAAAAGGATTTCCTCACAACTGTGTCAGCTATCTGCCATTTTTATCATTTTATAAACAAGGAAACTGAAAGGTAAAACACAGTTAATAGGGATTGGAACTAGATTTGAAACCAGGCTTCTTGATTCCAAGACCAGTGCTCTCTATACTATACAATATCTACCTATCATTCAGGTTAATTTGGTGTCTGCACATTGTAGTACTTTTTATAAATACAAAATAAATCATGAGCAAGTAATTTTCAAGGTAATTCAAGTGAAAATGGCACCATAATTTTGTCACATCTAGATATTTTAAGCAATGCTATATTTGGTAAATAAGACATGCCTCCCAAATTTATGAGTTCTTCTCAAATTGCCATTAAAACTAGGTTCAGTTCACCTCAGTGGGGCAGATACAAGTTGAGTCCAATTGTTGACTTGACCAGTTCATGTTAATGATTATCAACTGAGTAAGGGTTAAAAGAGAAATCTGAGGCACCAGACCAGAATAGAAAGGCCTAGTTCAAAAGGGAACCAGTCAATCACCAAGTATTTATTGAGTATGTACCTGGCATTGTGCTGAGGCTTTCCAATACCAAAAAAAAAAAAAAAAAAAAAGTTAACAAGCAAACAAAACACCCAATCCCTTCCCTCAAAGAACTTATATTTTAATTCTAGAGACAATCTCTCTCTCACATTATGTAAAAAACAAACAAAACAAAAACTAGGCTGGCACAAGGTATATAAAAGTAATTGGGAGGCACTCTGACAATGGAAAGCATGAACAATGCTTGCTACATGTTAAGTGCTTACTAAATTCACTAAACAACAGAAGCTATTGTGGTTCTTTGTCCTTCATTCTAAAAGAGGACCATGACATAAGGAAGGTGATATCTTGATTTGCAAGTAAACTGGATTTAAGTGAGGCAGACCTGTGCAGTCACCAGCCTCACACTCTCCTCTACAGTCATCTGTGTCCAATAGTATGATATAGATCAAGATGACTGGAGGTAGCACCAGACACAGTGGCCTTTTTAAGTTAAGGTCTTTCCCAGGTCTCAGTATTTCTGAGGCAATGCCCATTTGATAATCAGGGTTAGGTAAGAAATGAGGCAAAGAATGGTCTCTTTTACCGAATCCAAAAAAAAAAAAATCAGTCTGGGAGGCGAAGACCCTCAGGATTTCTGACCAAAACAGAAACAAATGCTATTTACCCTCTCTCTGAGCCATCAAAACCCAAATATTGACCTAGTGAGGCTTAAGCTGGGATCTATTGTTGGCCAATCAGTGACAGCCAGAGTGATTTGTGTATGGTTTTTAAAAATTATCTGTAAGGCATGGTTTTTAAAAAAAAATTAGAAAAAAAACGTTAAGGCATGGTTTTTTTTAAATGATAGAACAAATAAGTAGGGAAGGAAAAAAATCTAGTTTGTAAATTCAAAGATATCTTGCAAGGTTTCAGCAATCAAAATTTATATTGCTTGGGGCAGAACACCAACAGGTAAGGAAAAGATTCCCTATGTGAACAGAAGAAAAGGAGGGAAAAGAGGGAAGGAAGGAAGGAAGGAAGGAAGGAAGGAAGGAAGGAAGGAAGGAAGGAAGGAAGGAAAGTTGAGAAGCTAGGAAGACTAGGAAGGTGGGATTTCAGCAGGGTCTTGAAGGAAGTAAGGGAAGCTAGAAGGCAGAAATGAGGGGGTAGTGTTCCAAACATTAGGAACAACAATTGTAAAACTGAGAGATGGAAGAGAAAGTATTGTGTTGGAGAAATAGCGAGTAAACCAATGTGGCTAAGCAATTGAATGTGTGACTGGGAATAAAGTATAGTGCAATGGGAAAGGCAGGAAGCGCCTCACCTGAGATGGTGCTGGCCAAACCCCAAAGGCAAATGTTTCCTTTACAGCACTGCCATGCATATATAAAGGTTTCAGGTCAAAGATACCAGGAAGCTGGAATTCTCTGCATATCGCAGGGCAAAAATGAACAAACATCGGAATATAGAAATTCAAAAACATAATAGAACTTGAATAATCAAAATGTTAGGGCAGTTAGACCCTAGGCCTGGAGTCAGGAAGACCTGAGTTCAAATCCAGTCTCAGACACTTACTAGCTATGTGACTTTAGGCAAGTCATTTAAACTGTTTCCTTCAGTTTCCTCTGCAGCAAAATGTAGATAATAACAGCATAAATACATTGCAGAGTTATTATAAGGATCAAATGAGATAAGTGTAAAACATTAAGCACAGTGTCTGGTACATAATAGCACTTAATAAATGCTCATTCCTTCCCCATATGCTGTAGGGGATGGCGTGGAACAGTTGATAGTGCATTGGACTTAGGGTCAGGAGGAGCTGAATTCATAGGATCTCACTGGGCAAGGAAGTTCAGTTTTCTGTGTTTCCTCATTTGTAAAATGAGAGGTTTGGACTTGGCCTCTAAAATCCTTCCCAGCTCTCTATATATAATCCTGTAAATGAAGAAAAAGTGGAAACAAGCCACATATCCAACAACAGGAGAAATTGTCAAATGTAAACATAAAGGAACACTAAAATGCAATCAATATGGACAAAGATGAGGAATACAAAGAAATTTAGAAAGAATTTCTTAATGGAAAGGGAAAACAGAAGAATGAAATGCTCAGTAAGTATAATCATATAAAAGGAAAACTGAATGAGAATAAAAGAAGAAACAAAAGACTGAAGAGTGGGTTATGTGGAAGGAATGAGAAGTTGTCATGATGCTTGAAGCACTGAAAATCATTCATTGAAAGTTAAATATTAAGCAACTTTAATTGCGTTTCTGTTCAATATTAAATTTTCAATAAAACATTTAATATAAATAAATAATTCCTCTGTCTCTATGCATATAGGCATAAATCTATCACTCGTGCACACAGATAATATCAGCTTTTTATTTGCCCAGGTCTTTCAGGATTTGAGTGCCCTTTGGAATCCTTCAGAATCAATAGGTGAGAAAGAAGATGATGCAAACCTACTTTGGCAGACTTAGCTGTGGGCAGCAATATAGGCTGTGTTGAATTCATTGGCCCAGAAGTTTAGTGGGAGGAACAAGACCAGAGAAGAAGGCAAAGAGAAGGAGAACAGAGAATATTCAATCTGCTTTGGGCCTTTGGACACATTGCAGCTTGAGCCAATTTGTTCATTTCAAGTGTAGCAGTTAAATCATTCATATTTCATCTTTTAACAAGCAGAATTTAAAATGTCACTGAATATAAAAGGTAAAAATATTGTTGATGCCTGCCGCCTCCTCTTTATTCCTTTTCCTACCTTTCCCAGATCCTTTGCTGTGATTAAAGTAGGGATGAATATTATAAAGCAGGGTACAACTCATTTTGGAGTCTCCCTGTAATTAGAGTAGTAGCATGTCTTCCTGTCTCAATCAGGCTGAGGCATTTTACATATTATTTGTTCAAAATCCACTGTGCAATTTAATTCAGATGATTGAGTTTTCTAGATTAAGGACATGGGCAGTAACTGGATTTATGATTTCAGAAATTTCCAAATGAGGAAGTTTCTTTCATCAACTCAGATCAGCACCTACTCTGCAATGTAATGTCTTAGAGTGTTATCTAGAGCAATAAAGTATCTAGTGACTTGCCTAAGGTCACAAAGCCAATATTATATATGTCAGACTTGAACATGGTCTTTCTGAGGTTAGATTATTAACCACTATGTGATGCTCCTTCTCTTCTAGATTATACCATCACCTAATCTAACATAGCTACTGCTTGCTCAATTACTTTTTAGTTAAACTAATGGTTTAATTAGGGGTTTTTTTGGGTGGAGAGAGAGATTTTTTTCATAGTTATTTGTTTCTAAGTATGTTATTAAAATAACCACAAAACTATTTGGAAAGGAAATGTGTGGATTTAAAATACTAGAATGGTTTTGCCACTCAAGAGAAATAACAATCAGTTCTGAGTCATTACAGTACACACTGTCCACATGGTAGGGGCCTGGGACTGAAGGTCAGAGCCCTAAAGCAGGATTTTGCTAAATTTAATCAGAAAAAGCTGTTAGTATCAAATTCAGGCAGTTTCTAGAAAATGATCCATTCTTAGACATAAAAATGGGAGTTCAAAGCTTATCAAATTAATCGGGGAAACCATCCCATTTGTTACCATGGCTTTTGAACCAGGGAAGAGCAGCACAGAAAAGAGCCCTAAAACTACCTGAGTTCTGCTGGCCTAAGATTTTATCAGCAGAAGGATTTATCTTTTCATCTCAGTCATAAAATAAGCATAAAAGATATGCAGAATAAGTGTTTTTAGAATGCAATTCAGTATAATTTCTTCCCTCAACATTTTAGTAAAATACATTTTTTAATATTCAAAAATTCCAAGTTTCAAACAAAGTCAATTTTATAGCAAAATATTCAATGGCTATTTTGATCAAATTAAAAAATAAACAATTCTCCTGATCTCAGTTCCTGAAAACATGAGCTGAGCACTTTTTTTATAAAACATTTTCACATTAGTCATGTTGTGAAAGAAAAATCAAAACAAAAGGAAAAGCCATGAGAAAAAAAAGTGAAAACAGTACGCCTTGACCTGCTTTCAGGCTCCATAATTCTTTCTCTGGATGTGGATAGCATTTTCCATTGTGAATATTTTGGAATTGTCTTGGATCATTGTATTATTGATAAGAGCCAAGTCTATCAAAGCTGATCATCACACTATATTGCTGTTATTGTGTATAATGTTTTCCTAGTTCTGCTCACTTCACTCAGCATCAGTTCATTTAAGTCTTTTTTTCGCATCTTTTTTAATTTGTTTTCTTGTTTACATCATTCATTTTCATGACATTTTTGAATTACA